>OY720040.1:8503622-8769205 GCA_963082485.1 Eudonia mercurella
TGACATTGAATGGGCGCCTTTGGCTTACAAAGTAAAAAGTGTTGAATAATTTCGGCGGGCTGGTTAGAACCACGATAGCTCAATTGGAGGAGCACCTGACCCGGAATGTCAGAAGGGTGCAGGTTCAAATCCTGCTCGTGGAAATTTTTTCAACATTTGTGTTTTTGTAATTTGTTCGCAACAAAATTTGCTTTAAAAATCATTTTGAACATTTTATAAAATAGCTTGCTTATTTCTTAACTGATCTTTAATATTTGTAAAAATATTATGATCGGATGTTAATGACGGTAGTTGTTGACATTGAATGGGCGCCTTTGGCTTACAAAGTAAAAAGTGTTGAATAATTTCGGCGGGCTGGTTAGAACCACGATAGCTCAATTGGAGGAGCACCTGACCCGGAATGTCAGAAGGGTGCAGGTTCAAATCCTGCTCGTGGAAATTTTTTCAACATTTGTGTTTTTGTAATTTGTTCGCAACAAAATTTGCTTTAAAAATCATTTTGAACATTTTATAAAATAGCTTGCTTATTTCTTAACTGATCTTTAATATTTGTAAAAATATTATGATCGGATGTTAATGACGGTAGTTGTTGACATTGAATGGGCGCCTTTGGCTTACAAAGTAAAAAGTGTTGAATAATTTCGGCGGGCTGGTTAGAACCACGATAGCTCAATTGGAGGAGCACCAGACCCGGAATGTCAGAAGGGTGCAGGTTCAAATCCTGCTCGTGGAAATTTTTTCAAACATTTGTGTTTTTGTAATTTGTTCGCAACAAAATTTGCTTTAAAAATCATTTTGAACATTTTATAACTATAACAATTAAAAATTTTAACCATTTTTACCCAAGGGTTCCGAAAATATTTCCTTTTTGTCTTTTATTTACGAAATTTCTACCTTTTACTACAAATTTGTTTGTAGTTTCAACAAAAACCATTATTTTTTCATTTTGATTTCTGTTAATTACTGCTGAATACTAGAGCTATCATGTTAAATAATGATTTTTTTATGTAAATTTAGCTCTTTTGAAGAAAAAGTTGGTTCTTCTCTAATTTTAATCCTAATTTTTAAAACACCTTCAAGTTCAAGGGCGATTTTTGTAAAAAAAAACGTACTACACTGTCAGTGCCCATTTATTTAATAATATGCCTACTAAATACAGATTTCAAAATGGTATCACTATAACAGATCCTATTATTTATCAAAAAGATATTCAATTTTAATTGAAGAAAAGAAGATTTTCATTAAACTACTTTTTTAACTTTGTTGCGTTGATACTATTACAAAACGTTTTAAAACTCAAAAACGGATACAATGTAACTTTCTACAATTCAAATGTGATGTGTTAAAGCACAAACATGTCAGGTAAAAAAAAACTCTGACCCTTTTTTTACCTGAGACATGTTTGTTTTGTTAACAAAAACCGGTTAAAGCTCTCGCAATCGAGTTACGCACAATAGGAGTGATAAGGAAGAGATATGGTAGGGTATTGCTATCTTTTTCATTACTAACGTTGAAATCTTCAGAAATCTCGAAGTGATTTAGTACGATCTCGTCACTCGTGTCGTGCGTCGTATGCGTTTCGTTTTTATTCTGCCTGTGTTTACCTCCGCCATTTTTTTACCCCTGCCTGCCCCCGGACTCTGTTTAATTTGCCTACTGATTGGACTTGTTGTTTTGGTGATCTCTGCGACATTGGCTACGTGTACTGGTGACTTTGGCTTGCTCAACGATTTGGACAAACGTGCAGTGCAGTGACAATTAAAAAATGTCTCGGTATACACCGCGCGAATATGCTGACATGCATTTTATTTATGGCGAATGCAGAGGTGTCGGTAGAGAAGCAGCTCGACTTTATCGGGAGAGATATCCCGATCGAAGACATCCAGACCACCGAGTTTTTGGAAGAGTGCATAACGCATACACCGAGGGAAGGATACCTGGCACAGGCGTAGGCGGTGCAGGTGAAGGACGACCGCGACGACACAACGATGAAGAGGTAATGAATTTAGTTACAGAAGATCCTTCAACATCGGTCCGTGTCTTAAGTCGCAGAACTGGCATATCAACTAGATCTGTACATCGAATACTCAAAAGACATGAACTGTACCCATACCACTATCAAAGGGTACAGTCATTGCTACCAAGAGATTATCAATTGAGAGTAACATTTTGTAGAGTAATGCTACGCAGAATAAGAGAAGACCCGCAGTTTTTTAATAAAATACTATGGAGCGACGAGTCATCCTGCAAAAAAGATGGATATTTAAATCTACATAATTTGCATAACTGGGCGCTAGAAAACCCGCATCTCATAAGGCAAGACAGATCACAGTATCAATTTAAAATAAACCTTTGGACCGGAATCATTAACGGACAAATAATCGGTCCACACGAGCTGCCAGAAACATTAAATGCAGAAAGATATTTAAGTTTTTTGCAAATTGACTTGCCCTTGCTTCTGGAAGGTGTCGTTCCTGAAGTCCAAGAAGACATGTGGCTGCAGAACGATGGCTGTCCCGCTCACTACGCTGTTAGAGTACGAGAGCACCTTGATACAGCGTATCCAAATAGGTGGATAGGGCGCTTAGGTCCAATATTGTGGCCACCACGCTCGCCAGATCTAAATCCCCTAGATTTCTTTTATTGGGGTTGCCTAAAAGAAAAAGTCTATAGCAAAGAAATCACAAGCATTGACCAATTGAGGACTAGAATCCAGGCAGCAGCTAGAGAAATCAGCGAAAGCGGTTTTGCCCGACGAATTAAACGGTCGTTTATTCGACGTTGCAGAGCGTGTATAGCTGCAAATGGTGGCCATTTTGAACATTTTGTTTAATTTTAATGATTGTAATCATGACAAAGATTAATAATAAATGATAAATAAAGTGATTTGTTTTTTTTTATTCTTTGTTCAAATACCTAAAGTAACAAGTTAGGTCTAGATAACTCTGCAATAGTAGTTTTTTTTTATACAAATGGGCACTTTTGCAAATATCGTAAGTATTAACGCAGTAAAGTTTAAAAAAGTAGTTTAATGAAAATCTTCTTTTCTTCAATTAAAATTGAATATCTTTTTGATAAATAATAGGATCTGTTATAGTGATACCATTTTGAAATCGGTATTTAGTAGGCATATTATTAAATAAATGGGCACTGACAGTGTAGTACGTTTTTTTTACAAAAATCGCCCTTGAACTTCGATGGTTTGTAAAAATTAAGGTTAAAATTAGAGAAGAACCAACTTTTTCTTCAAAAGAGCTAAATTTACATAAAAAATCATTATTTAACATGATAGCTCTAGTATTCAGCAGTAATTAACAGAAATCAAAATGAAAAAATAATGGTTTTTGTTGAAACTACAAACAAATTTGTAGTAAAAGGTAGAAATTTCGTAAATAAAAGACAAAAAGGAAATATTTTCGGAACCCTTGGGTAAAAATGGTTAAAATTTTTAATTGTTATAGTTAATTATCTGGTTCATCGAATCCTGAACGGTGGACCACTACTTACGCCACACCCTGTATAACAATGATGTATATAGCACGGACAATCTCGTGCTAGTCAACGAGCAAACTAATTAAAGAATAATCTAATAATAGAAAATTTTCAGATAGGTATAGAAACCGAACAAGAACAAAAATAGTATACATAAATACAAATAACTTTAACAACTTACCATATATTTACATAAAAGAATTAGGTGGTAGATTTTTGTTGGATACAGGCGCGTCACAGTCCCTTATCAGCCCAGACGTAATAAATCAATTCGATCACTTAAAATCAAGAACACGGCAAGAGCCCCACATCATAAAAACAGCTAACGGCACCTCTCGACATACACAAGTGCTAGACTTAATTTTACCCAAGATCTTTAAAACCGACAGAATACATAAATTCTTAATATTCGAATTTGATAACGATTTTAAAGGACTCTTAGGAATAGATTTATTGGTACCACTTCAAAGTAACGTTGACATGAAAAACATGACTTTAAAAACAGATCTAGTTGAAATCCCTATTAGGTGCGACATTAAAAAGTCTCTCACGATAGAGGCAAACACAGAAAAAGTGTTCGAGTTTTTATGTAATAATCAAGAGGGCGAGTATTTCTTACAAGAACAAACAATAAATAATGAACTTATCTTACCTTCGGCGTTTGTAACTGTCAGGAACGGAACGTTCTTATCAGCAGTCATTAATAGAAACGATAGTAAAATAAACTTTAGAAAACTTTGTAATCTGCATTTATCACCAATCGAAAGCGAAACAAATACTTACCTCAATTCTTTTCAAAATATGTGCGAACAAGATTTAGCTGAAATAGATCAATTACTTAAAGAAAACATAAAAAGACTTCGTATAGATCATATGAATACTGAAGAGCAACGTGAGATAAAGCGATTATGTTACAATTATCGTGACATCTTTCATTCCGATATGATTCCATTAACTTTTACTCACGATATTAAACACAAACTTAGATTAACTAATGACACACCTATTTTCGTACGTAACTACAGACAGGCTCCACAACAACGTGAAGAAATACGTAAGCAAGTAGAAACATTGCTTAGCCAAAACATAATTAAAGAAAGTATTTCACCATGGTCATGTCCAGTGCACATAGTGCCAAAAAAAGCAGACGCATCCGGTAAAGTCAAATGGCGTTTAGTAATCGACTACAGGCGTTTGAACGACAAGACAATAGAAGATAAATACCCACTCCCAAACATTTGTGATATTCTAGATAGACTAGGTCGTGCACAATACTTCACAACAATCGATTTAGCATCTGGATATCATCAAGTTGAAATGCACCCTGACGATATAGAGAAAACGGCGTTTAGTACAGAGCGAGGACACTATGAATTCCATAGAATGCCGTTTGGTCTCAAGAATGCACCAAGTACATTCCAAAGATTGATGGATTCTGTGCTCAGAGGGCTAGATAACGTTATGACATATTTAGACGATTTAATTATATATAATACTTCATTACAGGACCACATAAATACTTTAGAAAAGGTATTTAATAGGCTTAGAATACATAACCTGAAAATCCAATTGGACAAATCGGAATTTTTGCAAAAGGAAGTAAAATTCTTAGGCCATGTACTGACCGATGAAGGTGTAAAACCCAATGACGACAAAATAGCCGCAGTAAAGAAATTCCCTATACCCAAAAGCCAAAAGGAAATTAAATCTTTTTTAGGCTTGGTCGGTTATTACAGGAAGTTCATACAAGATTTTGCGAAACTCACAAAACCTTTAGGTGAGTATAGACTACAACATTTACTTGTAACAGAACAACGAGCCGCTCTATGATATGTTCTAGTGTATCATCCTCTTACGAACTAAACGTCGAGCACGCTGGCCTCTTTGATACAAACCAACGAGCATATTGGTGTAACATTTCGTCGAGCGTATTGGTGTAACATTTCGTCGAGCCACGAGTGCGGACGATGCGCGGTTGCGGGGTGACGCGGAGGGAGAGGGACGAGACGCACGCGGTCCGCGCGGTCGTTTAGTTGTTCAAGTTGACGCTGTGATTTTACACGTGCATTGCATTGTTATTACTTATTATCTATTTTCTATTCAACTATGTCATGGGATAGTGAAAAAACTTTATTGTTTATTGAAAAATACAGGAATCATGTAATTTTATGGGATCCTAATCACGCTCAACATTACAATAAAATATTAAAAAACGACGCGTGGCAAGATATTGCTGCCGAAATGGAGATCTCTGCTGATGACTGCAGAAAAAAAATGACAAGCCTTCTAGCTTCTCTTCGAAGAGAAAAAATGAAGATTGAAAAAAGTGTTGGCACTGGAAAAGGTTAGTGATGACAATAAATGCAAATATACATAGCACAGCAGATATATTCAGTTTGGATAAAATTATGACGTAAATGAAAAAGACGAATTTTATTTTTAAATTGTTTTTTTTTATTTACATTTACAGGAGCAGATGAAATTTACAAAAGTTCGTGGTTTGCGTACCAAAGCTTACAATTTATGCTGGATAGGAATAAACCACGTCCCGTTGATGATTCGGTGAGTTATTTTTTTAAAAGGTATTTCTATATTAAAACTTGTAAGTACCTACGCATATTGGTTTTGCCACTCCAACGCACCTTCTTGAGAACAGTATTCAGCAATTTCATCTCTCATTATTTTTGCAAAAGCACTTTCTGATAAGTTTCGATGTTGATTTGCAAGCGGAAGAAATGATGCATGGCCCTCGTTATAATCACTGGTATTATTGTCTTGTGAGATGTTTTCTTGTAAGCATATTCCTTCTGAATTCCTTCTAATGAAATTGTGCAAATGACATGTGCACTTTACAATCAATTTAGCTTTATCGGGGTTCAATAATATAAGCTTTCGCAAAACACGGAATACTGACGAAAGTAGTCCAAACACATTCTCAACTACGCGCCGAGCTCTACAGAGTCGGTAATTGAACAATCTTTTAGTAGATCCTTTGGGATGCATTCCAGAGTAAACCTTCATCATATTTTGCATAAGAGGGAAAGCTTCATCGCCAATGAAATAATATGGCATTAACATTTGCCTACCTGGCAGTGTAGAGGGCTGTGGCAAATTCAATGATTCATCTTGTAGTTTTTTATATAACATACTGTTATGGAATACTCCACCGTCTGATATTCGTCCTTGGCAACCTATATTAATGTAAATAATGTTATAATTTGCATCCACTACTGCCATAAGTACAATACTAAAAAACCCCTTATAATTATAAAATTCACTGCCACTTGCAGGTGGTGCTTGAATTACTATATGTTTTCCGTCAATAGCGCCTATACAATGGAAGAATTGCCATATTTTCTCATAACCTTCTGCCACTTGTAACCACTCCTCAGGTGAATTTGGCATCTGCAAAAAAATATATGTTATATAATTTCAGGCTGATAACAAGACCGAGGAAAATCACATGCAGGCTACTACGGCTGATTGCGAGTCGCAGTCAGCACATCCTATAAAAAATAAAAGGAAAATGGTTTCCAAAATCAATACAGATGACGACAAAAAAATGGAAATTGCATTTGATATATTGCAAAAAACCGCTATGAAAAGTGATTGTAATAATGACGAGTTAACAAGTTACGGTACTTTTATCGCCAATAAATTAAGAAAATATAATGAAGGGACCAAAAACTATGTGCAACATCTTATATCGAATATACTTTTTAGCGCTGATCAAGGAGAATTTAACTATCCCCGTGGATACAGTCAACACAATAGAGATAATTATGGGAACGAAACATCTCGAGGATATAATACAGCTTCAACATCAAATGAATCCTTTGTAAGTCAGAACCGATCCTGTGACTCAAATACAGACAGAGGCTACACTTCCTCTATCGAAGAGACTAGAGCAGCTGCAACTTCCAATGAAGTCCGAGGTCCGAGTCGAGCCGGTGTAGCAGATACAGACGGGGGCGATACTCAAGATAGCAGTAACTTTGATATGATGAGTCAGATCTCAGATTATTTGAATGATTTGAATTGATCTTAAATAAAGTATAATGATACTCACGTGAATGTTTTCTTTCAGTTCCTCTGTTATTGCTTCACATACTTCTGGAATTATCTTCCCAATACTATGTCTTGATATTCTAAAAAGATACTGTAAACTAACGAAGGAATCACCTGTAGCTAAATAACGTAAAGTTAATGCTAATCTCTCCTTCGCCGTAATTGAAACTCTGAATCGTGTATTTTGCTTTGATATTTTAGCACCAATTGAATTCAATAAACTTTCAAAATCACTTGAAGATAGGGCAGTAAAGTTCTTATATTGACCACTTAATTCCTGCGATTTTAAGTCTAACAATAATTGCACACCTCCAAGAGTTTGTCTTCTATTGTAAATGTTCATTTGCCACCATCTTCTATTTCTATTTTTCTGTTTTTTTCTGTTTCTTCTAATATAATTCATCAAGATAAACGCAGCACACGCAACTTGTAGGTCCGACATTTCAAAAAAGAATGAACGCAAGGTACAACGAAATGTTGGTAAATGCACACTCGCTGTGAGCATTTACCCGTAACATAACGCCGAGCATTCGCAGGAACGTTACATTACATGGAAATGCTTTGGAAACTGAGCTTTTGCCTGTATTGTATCATTCGTAAGAACGTTACATTACACAGAAATGCTCCAGAAAATGTTGTAGTCTATACTCACCTTTTAACTTCATGCTTAAAAAAGAATGCTAAAATAACGCATTCACCGGAATTCATAGAATCATTTGATAAATGTAAACAGGTTTTAATTAATGCCCCAATATTACAGTATCCAGATTTTAGTAACAAGTTTATTTTAACGACAGACGCTTCAGACGTAGCCATAGGCGCGGTATTGTCACAAGGGAAGGTAGGCGAAGACAAACCCGTAGCCTACGCGTCTAGAACTCTATCAGACACAGAGCGCAAATACTCGACCATAGAAAAAGAATTATTAAGTATAGTATGGGCAACTAAATACTTTAGACCCTACCTCTATGGGAGAAAATTTACGATATACACCGATCACAGACCGTTAACCTGGATTATGTCTCTAAAGGACCCCAACTCAAAGTTAACCCGCTGGCGCTTGAGATTAGAGGAATACGATTATGATATAGTATACAAAAAGGGTAAATTAAACACAAATGCTGACGCTCTATCCCGTGTAGAGATAGTATATGCAAATGACGTGGAAATACCTAACTTAGATTCAGACTCAGACGATCAAACTATAAATAGAATATTCGAAAGAATCCGCGAGGAAATTATACACAATAAACCCACTCAATTACCAAGTACAAGTCAGGAAATTATAGAACCTTTTTTAGACCCATTAACGCAGTCGGACACAGAAAATCCTGAAATAACAGAAAAATTAATAGAATCAGCTATGACAAGTATTCCGCAAAGTTTAGAAGCTATAGACAGACAATTAAAGCAATTTCACATACGTAAGACACCTGGAAACGAATACAAGATAGAAAATCGATCCAAGGGTCGAATAATAATTAAAGACATTTACATACCAATTAACGATACAGATAATCAAATAAGGAAATTCCTATTGGAACATACAATACCAGACAGAACATTTTATTGCTATTTCCATTACGAAAGTTTTTATCAAAACTTCTCTAAAATATATAAAACAATATTTAATGATAGAGGCCCTAAACTAGTTCGTTGTATGTCACGCGTCACACTTGTAGATAGTTTATTAGAACAAACAGAGTTGATAAAAAAGTATCATGAAGGTAAAACTATACATCGCGGTATTCAGGAAACATATAAACAATTACATAGAAATTATCACTGGTCAAATATGTTACTTACCATACAAAAATACATAAATAAGTGCGAAAAATGTCTAAAAAGTAAATATGAAAGAAATCCATTAAAGTTACCCCTATCATTAACTGATACACCATATAAGCCAATGGAGCACATGTTCATGGATTTATATAGTACAGGCGGAGTGACGTTCCTAACCATCATCGATAACTTTTCTAAATACGCACAAGCAATGCCGCTCACCGCAGTGACAAGTATACATATAGCAGAAACTTTATTGCAACTATTCTCAACAATAGGCGTTCCCCACAAAATAACTACAGATTCGGATGCAAAATTCGATAATGAAGTGATCGGAGAAATCTGTGCAATGCATAACATTTTAATACATTTCACCACGCCATATAACCCAAACTCTAACTCACCTATAGAACGTTTTCATTCAACTATAGCTGAGATAATACGCATTCAGCGTATAACAGACAAAGACGAGCCTGCGAACCTAATGAAATATGCAATCATAGCACATAATAGCAGCATTCATACTACTACAGGTTTTACTCCATTTGAGTTATTGTTAGGCCATACAAGTAGTAGAAATCCATTAGAACTCCATTTAGAAAAAGAATACTACCAGGAGTATGTAAATAAACATAAACAAATTATGGAGAATGTTCACAAGATGATAACAAACAGGCTTTCCTTGGAAAAACAACATTACATAGAAAAACGCAACATAGGAACAGAGATAGCAAAGTTTAAAGTAGGAGATAAAGTGTTCAAACAAGTTGCGAAAACAGCGCGTAGTAATAAATTAGAACAAAGATATATAGGCCCCATATACTATTGTTAGAATACACCCCGAACAGATTGCTGAAATAATAGGAAAACACATTAACTCAAAAAGTATTAGAGTACATTTCCGCATGTTAAGACGCCCTGAAAATGTTCCAGGACCGTCATCACCTTCGGAGCCCTCTGGTTCACCGGATTCAGCGCCCTAATCGAGCCGGTGGAAAATACAAATGGCATATTACTAATAAAAGAAGCCTATGTAAAATATCAAGTGGATACTTACCACTTAATATGTACCTATAATATAACCATGTTACGACAGATATTTACAGACGCAAGTATTATATATTTTAAGTTAGTATCTTTAGAACGTACCGAAACAGTATTTTATGAAAGATTTGTCTACAGAAAGCAAATAGATTATATGTTAAGGTGTATAGAAAGTAAGCTACAATACTTAGGTTTGAATAAGATAGAATATAAGAAAAACTATATACGTAGAAATAGAAGAGGTCTAATAAATGGATTAGGATCGGTAATAAAAGCAATTACAGGCAATTTAGATCAGGAAGATGCAATTATGTTTGAAAATCAAATTGAACAATTAAAACAATTAACGCAGAATAACCTAAAAGGACGAAAAGAAAACATTAAATTGATGAAAGATTTCATGCAAGATTATGAAAGTAAAGTAAAGCAATTACAAGCGAATCAAGCGTACTTAGCATTTTTAACAGAAAACATTAGTAATAATTCTGCTTTAATTGAACAGCGATTAGACTCGATTAATATTTACACTCAGATAGAAAACTGCCTTCAGCAACTCTATAACCGTATAAGCGCTATTGAAAACGCGATTACATTTTCACATTTAGGTGTTTTTCACCCTAGTATAGTAGATCCAATGTATTTGTTAGATGAGTTAATTAAGATAAAGAAAGAATTAGAAATAAATAAATTACCTTATGAACCATTATTAAGTTTCATACATGTCATACAAAAAACTATTGTAGTTAAGGCATATAGTACTAATGATACTATTAACTTTGTATTAGAAATACCAATTGTATCCCCACATCCTTATGACCTACTCCATTTATACTCCATACCTAATAAGGATAATTTAGTATTAATGTCCTCAAATCCTTACCTCGTCTTGGGCAAAGATGATTATGCGTACCCCCACGAACTGTGCAGCATCATCACTGAAGACACGCGGATTTGTAAACACCTACAATGGCAATCGACTCACCAGACACAAAATTCAAAATTCAAAATTCAAAAACATTTATTCAGTTTAGGCTACAAGTAGCTCTTATGAATGTCACTATGCCAACGGTTCGTAAGTCTACTCTGGGCGGGAGATCTTGTACTGAGAAGAACCGGCAAGAAACTCAGCAAGTGTCCAGCTCTTTTCTCCCTTACAGCGTCAAAAATATTGGAAAATGCCCTATCATAGCAGGACACTTTCCATTACAATAAACACAAAAAAGACAACCACAACATGTAAAAAAAAAAAAAAAAAAACACAAAATAAAAAATATACGTTAACAAATTTGCATCAGGTAACAGTTGCAATTTCCACAATGTCATACAGTACCACTACAGTACTATCGTAAAAGTAAAAAATTGTTTAAGAAAAACAAAGTCAAATTATAGTGAATAATACTAAAAATAAGATAAGTATGCGTGAGCAGACCAGCCTCCACAGGCGGCACCCGTTCACGAGTATGACATATGAATCAGCCATCGCTTCACTCAACCATATTTTAGGGAACGTAACGACCCGACGCACACGCCACCACCGCAGAGACAGTAAAGAGAGCATGACACACTCAAGATACTCTAAATAAAAACTTAGTGATCTATTTAACGCAACGCTGTTTGTTATCTGTAGGACACTGTTGATAAAGGCTATCATATCAGTATAAAAATTATATAAATTAATTTTATTATGATGATTCAAATAGAGTATAATGTGTTTTTATTATAACCAGGCTGTTTTATCATCTAAATATTCTTTTACTGTATAATAACCTTTTATGAGTAATAAAGATTTCACATGTTTTTTAAACTTATCTAAAGGTAAATCTAGTACAGTACTTGGTATTTTATTGTAATAGTGTATACCTTGCCCCAAGAAAGAACCAAGAACCTTTTGTAACCTGAACAGTGGCATTACAAGTTTTGTCTTATTTCTAGTATTGAAATTGTGTACGTCACCATGTTTAGTGAAGGAGTTGATATTGCAACGTACAAAAACTATACAATTATAAATATATTGAGATGCAACTGTCAGGACACCAATCTCCCTAAAAAGATTTCTTAAGGAAGTTCGTGATCCTAGTTTATAGATTGTTCTTATCGCTCGTTTCTGTAGAATGAATATAGTTTCAATATCAGCCGCTTTTCCCCACAGTAGGACGCCATACGACATGATACTATGAAAATAACTAAAATAAACTGTTCTAGCAGTTTCAACGTCTGTTAACTGCCTAATTTTTCTAATGGCATAAGCAGCAGAACTGAGTTTACCGGCCAATTTCGACATATGAGGATTCCATTGAAGTTTTGAGTCAAGGGTTATGCCTAAAAAGACTGTAGAATCTACCAATTCTAATTGATCACCGTTTATTCTAATATCAGTTGGTTCATTTCTGACATTTGGTAAAATAAATTTAATACATTTTGTTTTCTTAGCGTTAAGCTGTAAATTATTAATAGTAAACCAACGGAGTACCTCTGAAAGAGCTTTATTTACATTTTCATAATTAGTTCTACACCTAGTTACATTAAAAATGAGTGGAGTATCATCTGCAAATAATACAATTTCACAGAAGTTCTCTACAAAGAATGGCAAGTCATTAACATAAATCAAGAATAGAAAAGGACCAAGAATCGACCCTTGTGGAACTCCCATTTTTACAAGATTGTATTGTTGAACTAATTCAACACAGACAACCAAAAAACTGTACTTACCTTCACGTATCTTACGAAAATACGACTCAACAAATAAAAGAAAACAGTTGGATTGTTATAACCAAAGACGGGCAAATTGCTAAAACAATATGCAGTGACAATATCCAGTATCGACGAATTATAGATGTTAACATCATATCAGTAGATAACAACTGTAAAGTTAACGTAATGAACACATCTTTACAGACTCACATGAAAAACATCAAAATAAAGGAAACAATCCCTTTACCACAGATCTACAAGACAAACAACATTAAACCTCTCGCGCACATTAACTTAAAAAACATAAAATTAGACGAAATCTACAAACTCATGGAAAAAGCGGGAAAACTGGAAACAACTGAGGAAACTCAATATATTTCGCAAAAGCCAAGTTGGATGTCTATCAGCATCTATATCGCAATGGCTGTCGGAGTTATCATAATTATTATCCGTTGGAAGTTCAGAACACAACCTCAAGCCTCAGCAGCATCAGGAGCTTGCGAGTCACCGGAGCAGTTGCAGTTGCATCCATTGGTCACAACTTCACCACAACCAGAGACTTCGGCGAAGCTCATTCTTAAGGGTGGAGGAGTTATGTAGGGATAACCTACACCATGTTAGCGATAAGCTCTTAGAATTAGGTAATTAAGATAAGGTTGATTAACTAAACGTAAGTTTCTTATAACAAATAAAGATTGTTCACGCCAGTTCCTGCCTGGCTCTACGACTGAACGGTTGTATTTTTTAAAAACCTCCTCACCCCTGCTGCTAACATAACTCTATATATGTTTTTTTTTCTTTACAGTACCACGAACTAATCCCGAGTCATCGAATTTATTGATACAATGTGATAAATGTCAAATTGAGTTACCTAAACATGAATTTAGATATCATTTGCGAACAAATTTACACAAATCGAATTGTTTACTGAAAACTGAGTTTAATAATATTGAAATAATTGCAACAGCATTTAAAAACAGAATTGTCACATATCGCTTAAGTCCTCCACAGGATGTCGAGTACCTCACGCCTGAGGCGTTCCTGTGTGAGGCGAAAGCTAATGTTGAAAAACTTATTAAGATGTCATTATTGAAACATGATTGTATCAAAATGAACTGCGAATTGTTCATTGATTTTATATTGCCCAAGTCATGTGTACAACAACTTAAGTCCTTTAATCTATACTAATATTATAAAGCTGAAGAGTTTGTTTGTTTGTTTGTTTGAACGCGCTAATCTCAGGAACTACTGGTTCGAATTAAAAAAATATTTTTGTGTTGAATAGTTCATTTATTGAGGAAGGCTATAAGCTATATTACATTACGCTATGACTAATAGGAATGGAGCAGCAATGAAAAATGTTGCAAAAACGGGAAATAACACGGGTGAAACCGCGGGCACAGCTAGTACTAAATATGAAGTGATTTATAAAAGTACAGATATAAATGAGTTTTATATGAATTTAATCGAAAAACTAAAAACAAAATTAATAGAGTTTGAACATTGTGAGTCTGGATGGACTTATTTTGCAACAAGTTATTTAGAAATTAATATAAACAAATATTGTCCGATGAGAGGGGGCACTTACATAGCCTTACCCCCTCTGATAAAAAATACAAAGAGTTGTGTAAATATTCAAAATAACGACAATCATTGTTTTCTATGGAGTGTTGTGGCAGCGTTATTTCCATCAAAAAATAACGTATGCCGCGTTAACTCTTATCCCCACTATTCGAATGTATTGAACATAGAGGGAATGTCATTCCCACCCACAGTAAATGACATAAAGTTATTTGAAAAAAACAATATTGATATTAGCATTAACATTTACGGTTTTGATCAATCTGTTGTAACAGGACCGCTTTACGTAACTAAATCTAAAAAAAAACATCACATAAATTTGTTATATGTGGAAAAACATGACAAAGGACACTATTGTTTGATTAAAGATTTAGTTCGATTAGTAAGGCGACAAATAAGTCGCCACAAAGGTAAAATGTATTTTTGTGATCGATGTTTGCAATTTTTTATCAAAGAGGCAAAGTATAACACTCATATTTGTTCCCAAATTCTATCAGTTTTACCAGATAAAGACACTTTAATTCAGTTTAAGAACTATGAAAGACAACAAAAAATTAATTTTATTATTTATGCAGATTTCGAAAGCATGTTAGCAAATTGCGAAAGTTTAACCAACAAAAACACCGAAAATCTTAGGTTGCATATTCCATCATCTTTTGCTTATTATATTTGTTGTTCACATGATCCCAACTTGAATAAGTTTGTTACTTATCGAGGTATTGATTGTGCTAAAATATTTGTGAAATGGTTAATCAGAGACATTCAAAGTATTAATAATATATTAACACAGAATAATTTAATGAAACCACTTACTATTGAACAAGAAAAAAAATTCAAAATGGCTACTAAATGTCATATTTGTAAAGAGTTTTTATTCGGTGATAAAGTTCGTGACCACGACCACATAACATCAGAATACAGAGGCGCGGCACACTCACATTGCAATTTACATTACAGAGTGTGTCCGTTTGTACCTGTTGTTTTTCACAACTTGGCTGGTTACGACGCTCATTTATTTATTAAAGAACTGATGAATTATGAAGGATCTATTAAAATTATTCCGAAATCAAAGGAAAAATATACATCGATTACAAAAGTTATCAATTCAACAAAAGAATCTAAGTCAGTTCAAATAAAATTTATCGATTCTTTTCAATTTCTTAGTTCCAGTTTAAACGAACTGTGCAAAAATTTAAAAGAGACAGATTTTAATAATTTAATTAAAGAATTTGGATATAATGAGAAATTACATTTGCTAACACAAAAGGGCATTTATCCTTACGATTATTTCGATTTATGGTCTAAGTACGAAGAGAAAAATCTACCGCCTAAAGTAGAATTTTATAATACCTTACAGTTAAAGCATATCAGCGATGAAGAGTACGCCCACGCTCAAGCTGTTTGGTCCGCTTTTAACATTAATTCACTTGGACAGTACACGGATTTATATTTAAAATGCGATGTTTTATTACTGTGTGACGTATTTGAACACTTTAGAAATGCCAGTTTAAAACATTTTAATCTCGACCCTGCTTATTATTTGTCTGCACCAAATCTAAGCTGGGATGCAATGCTTTTATTATATACTGGTGTGAAATTAGAGTTAATATGTGATTTAGAAATTTATGAAATGTTAGAAAAAGGGATACGCGGTGGATTAGCTCAGTGTTCTCTTCGAAATGTTAAAGCTAATAACAAATTTGTACCTCATTTCGATGATACAAAACCATCATTTAAAATAAAAAACAAAATTTCTTGGGGCTAGATAATTGGTGTGAGTGTGGCAAACATTTATTTATTTATTTATTTATTTATTATCATCCTATTTAATATATCTTGATTGTAATAATCTCTACGGTCATGCAATGTGTCAAAAGTTACCAATGTCAGATTTTAAATTTGTAAGTAAAAATGAACTTGAAAATTTTAACATATTAAACATTCCAAATGATGGGGAATTTAGGTATATTCTAGAAGTTGATTTGAGTTATCCTGAATATTTACACAATTATCACAGTGATTTACCTTTTGCACCCGAACATTTCATTCCTCCAGGAATGTCGTCAAAAAAACTAATCACCAACTTATATGATAAATATTACTATGTGATTCATTTTGTTCATTTAAAGGAATGTTTAAAAAATGGCTTGTTGTTAAAAAAATACATCGTAATAAGTTTTAAACAAGAATTTTTTTTACAAATTTATATTGATTTAAATACTCGTTTACGACAAAATGCTACTACAACATTCGAAAAAGACTTTTTTAAATTATTAAATAATGCGATATTTGGTAAGACGATTGAAAATAAACGTAAGCAGGTTAATGTTAAATTAATTACAAGATGGAAAGATGTGGACAATAAAACAAACAAATATATCGGTGCAGAGAAATTACTATTAAAACCTAATGTCAAGAATGTGACTATATTTTCAGAAAATTTAGTAGCAGTTCAATTAAATTTAGAAAAAATTTTACTTAACAAACCGATATATATCGGATTTACGGTACTAGAATTGGCTAAACAGCATTTGTACAAATTTCACTATGATTATATTAAAAGAAAATATAACAGGAACGCTCAGCTTTGTTATACGGACACTGATAGTCTTCTCTACAATATTCAAACTAATGACTACTACTCAGATCTAAAGAACGACATCGAAAAATTTGATACTAGTAATTTTGAAGAAGATAACCCTTACGGTATACCAAAAATGAATGCTAGAGTGCCAGGATTATTTAAAGATGAACTTGGTGGAACTGTTATTACTGAATTTGTTGGTTTAAGAGCTAAGCTTTACTGTTTAAAAACCGTTAAGACTACAATAGCGAAAGCAAAAGGTGTATCAAAATCTATTACTAAACGATTGAACATTTCTAACTACAGCAGAGCATTGTACAAGAACAAAGTTTTTAAATATAAAATAAAATTGATTAGATCAATGAAACATGTATTGTACACGCAACAAGTTAACAAAGTTATTTTAAATAGTAACGATGATAAAAGACAAATACTACCTAATAAAATAGAAACCTTACCGTGGGGTCACTGTGATACCATATTTTAAAGTAAAAAATAATTATAATTTAGTTTATTCAGTACAATGTTATATTATCTTACAGATTATTATTTATTAGTTTGTAATATCCATTAGTTGTAAGATGTAGTATTATTATAAGTTGATGTTATAATAAATCCTTTGTAATAAATGAATAAATACAATTTTATATTATTAAGTTTTTATTTAACACACTCAAAATCGAATGTTGGCATTACTCAGATTATTATGATGTGATAAGAGTGTAGACATAAAGTCTATATGTATATATAGGCTAACAATAATAACATAACTCACAGTTCACAATGAAGTTCGTTAAGCAAACTCAAACCTTGGAAGTAAATAATATAAAGGTGGAAAATGATACAAAAAAAATAAAACATAGTATACTTTTGCCAAATACTATCCGTTGCATAATATGCGGTCCTTCTAATTGCGGCAAAACAAATGTAATGTTGACTTTATTGTTACATGAAAATGGTCTGAAGTTTCAACATATTTACTTGTATTCAAAGACTACTTTCCAGCCAAAGTATCGTTTTTTATTTCAAGTAATGAAAATAATTCCTGGAGCGAAATTATACGTATATAACGATAATAATGATGTTCTTAGTCCAAATGATGCCTTGATGAATTCTGTTATGATCTTTGATGACGTAGCATGTGAAAATCAAACAAACATACGCAATTATTTCGCCATGGGGAGGCATAGACAGTTAGATTGTTTTTATTTAACCCAGACATATTCCAAAATACCCAAACAGTTAATAAGAGATAATGCAAATCTTCTGATAATCTTTAAGCAGGATGATACTAACTTAAAACATATATACAATGAGCATGTAAATACAGATATTGAATGGCACACATTCAAACAGCTTTGTTCTACCATATGGCAGGATCGCTTTAACTTTCTGTTGATTAATAAAGATTGTACAATGAACAATGGAAGATACAGGCAATGTTTTGACACTTTCATTCAGTTTTAAAAATCAGTTCAACAATAAATACCTCCTTTTTATGAAAAACTGGCATTTATATAAAAATATCTGTATACACCAGTTGGATGTTAAGATTACAAAATGGAAGCTGATATCAAAGAGCAGCTGATTAAATCAGTAGATAACATAAAAAATAAAATAAAAATGATTCAAAATGAAGAAGATGCAGCAAGTCTGAAATTCAAGAAAATATTTAAGCCTATTACTGAACCCTTAGATACTCTTATTAAAGTTAATAAAAGTGTTAATCCAATTAATAATATCTCACAAAGCTCTAATAAAAACAGTACATTTGGAGAATTGAACGCATCTTTACAATATGAAACTTTTAGAGACTTGATAAAAAATTATTCTAATGAAGGTTCAGAGTATTATGAATATAATGATGATGATGAAAATTCAATGAAGAGTTTTAATGATACATTATCGTCACTCAGGAAAGAAGATGTACTCGATATGTATGGAAATATTAATGTGCCATTCGGTATTCGGAGCCAGAACATAAGTTCATGATGGGGAACTCATTAGTGCACTTTTCTGTTCAAAACAATAATACTAATAATGAGACCAAATATATAGTTACTATTCAAGATAAAGAGTATGTATTGACACCAGGATTAAAAGAACTGTTAGTCCGCAACAAAGCTAATTTTGCTTTGGTAACAGAAAAAGACAAAACTATTTATAAAGAAATGCTTAATAAAACAAATGCACACAAACGAGACCTTAACCCACATGCGCAAACAAAAGGGGACAAAGGATTTAAGTACCGTGAGATTATTAAGCCTTTGTTTTCTCAAATAAATGATACTAAACTACACTTAACCGAAAGTTTAATAAATCCTAAAATTGGTGGTTTTATGCCTACTTTAAAAAATTACAAAAAAAACACAGATTACGTGTATTGGGATGATCCAAATGAACTTATTGAGAGACTTAAGTTATTAGTTGCATTAAAATGCGCTGGTAATAGCAACCATGACAATGAAATCATATCGATCATTGAAGAGTTAAAAGAAGCAGGTATTGTGAAAGAATAAAAGAATCGAAATATAACAATTATTCTTATTATTTAAAAGTATATCCTAAAGACATGACTGTGAATGGGTATGGAATTGATAATCAAAGAATTGAAGATAAAACTATAAAAGAGTGTTTAGATAAAATTTACACTATTAAAAAGGTTATTCAAAAATTGATAGAACAAATAAAACAATTAGAAAGAAATATTTCTTATCAAAACCTCGGAAAAACATTGGATAAGCATTATGACGAAACAAGACGTCGTTAATGAAATTCACAAATACGCAAGGCTAAACTTTCCACGAAGAAATGTTATTCTAAAAGATATAGATGATCTTTGGCAAGCAGATTTAATAGACATGCAATCATTTTCGAAAGTAAATGCTGGTTTTAAATATATATTGGTGATAAATGACGGGTTCTTTAAGTATGCTTGGGCGTTTCCATTAAAGCAAAAAAAAAAAAGAAATCGTCGCTAAGGTGTGTGAAAAATTACTTTTAAAAGGACGAGTCCCAAGAAATTTACAGACAGATATGGGAAAAGAATTTTACAATGACGAATTCAAAAAGATTATGGAAATGTTTAACATTAATCACTATTCTACTTATTCAACAAAGAAAGCATCAATAGTTGAAAGGTTTATAAGAACATTAAAAGGCAAGCTCTTTAAAGAGTTTAGTTTAAAAGGGAATTATAAATGAAACGATGGGACGCTTGAACGTAACGTTTATGAGTACAATCACACTAATCATAGAACTGTGGGGATAGCACCAGCTAAAATCAATTGCCTAAATAAAGATACAATATTACAACGTTACTTCAACATGTCAAAGAAAATACTTACGTGTCATAGATATAAAGTTGGAGATCACGTCAGGATTAGCAAATACAAAGGATGTTTCGAAAAGGGTTTCACTCCGAATTGGTCTACAGAAATATTTAAAATAACTAAGGTACAACATACTACCCCCACAACCTATTTATTAGAAGATGCAAGATGCAGACCCATCTCCGGAGCATTTTATGCACAAGAAATACAAAAAACCAAATATCCTGACATTTACCTTGTAGAGAAAGTTTTAAAAAGGAAGGGAAACCGAGTATATGTTAAATGGCTGGGTCTTCCCTCGAGCGAAAACAGCCGGATAGATAAGACGAATTCTTTGTAGATAAAATAAGTTTACGTGTATATAAACTATATTTATTACATAAGTCTCATTTGTGTTCGATTCTTTAAAGTATATGAACCATTTCTTCTTAAACAATTTAATTGCTACTAATAATTAAAGAAAAGTGATTCAAATATGGTAAAACTACGAAGAAGTAACAGTAATTCAAATACAATAAAAAATGATTTTTCTAAGCGTAAAATGAATACCAGAACAGCTTTCGGAGCTGGTATGAAACAAACTTTCAAAAATATTGTTACACACACAAAGAAACATATACGCAAACTTAAACCGAAATGCAAAAAAATGATGATGGAATTAGCATATGAAGCTGCTCAAGAATTAGCTTCTGATACACCTATAAAAATACCTAGGATTATACCTGTACCGAAAACTGGAGGATTTCTTCCGTTGATTCCTATATTTGCAAGATTATCTGCTACTGGAAGCATTGCCGGAGGCATTGCTGGAATCACTAAAGCCGTCAATGAATATAAATCCGCTCAAAAGCAACTAGCAGAACTGAAAAGACATAATAAGCAATTGGAAACATTTTGTATTGGTAAAGGATTACAGCTAAAGCCATACAAAGATGGATTAGGAATATATGTGATCAATAAAAATAAAAAAAAACTAAAAACTCGGCTACCCAAAAGGGCACTGACAAATATAGACCTACTTAAGTATTCTCAAAATATTCCCTTTTTCCGTGGTGTGTTTATGAGGGATGAATTACCAGATAAGCCTCTACCAATAGAATGTGGAATTATAAATTTGGATTCGTCTAAAAATGCTGGTACTCCTTGGGTAGCCTATGGAAAAATTAAAGATTACATTGAATACTTTGACAGTTACGGTAATCTGAAACCACCAAAAGAATTCATTAAATACGTAGGAAAAAACATTCGATACAATTATGATAATTTTCAAATAAATCACCTTTATAATTGTGGACATTTATGTTTAAAATTCCTTCATTATTTTGGAAAAAAATTGATAAATATCAGACATGAATAACTAATAAATAAAATTTCTGTTTTTTCCAATATACATTTCCTAATCATCGTTGCTCGGAATCGGCTGTTTAATACATATAATAAAATTGCATCATGATAAATTTTAATATAAAACCAATCAAAATAAAGAAAACAAATACTTTATCTTCTGTTTTAATATAAAGAAGACGTGTTAGAACATCTAAACTTATAACTAAAAGTAATCTAAAATTTCTACGAGCTCTTGGTTTAAAAGTCTAAAATGCTTCAAATCATGGATTTACCGAATCACGACAATTCCATTGAAAGCTATGAGATTCACAGTTACAGTCCATATAATCATAATTACGAGGAAAACGAAGAAATAAGAATACCTATCAATCAGCAAGACGTTTATGTGCTACCCTCAGCAAGCTCGATTTACATTGAAGGTTATGCGACCGTAACCACCAAAGACGCGAAAGGGACCCTCATAAAGAAGGATATTGATTTTATAAATAATCCAATATTATTTTTATTTCAAGACATTAGGTATGAATTAAATGGAGGTGAAATAGATCACACAAAAAACGTTGGAATTACAACTACAATTAAATCTTACATTTCAATGAATGAAGGAGAAAGTAAGGTTGCAGCTTTATGGGGTTGGAACATTAAGGAGAATAAACTAAAAAATGGACGTTTCAATGTTGTTATTCCATTGAATAAAATTTTGGGATTTGCAGAAGATTACAACAAAATAATCGTTAATTGTAGACATGAACTAATATTAAATAGAAGTAATACTAGCATTAATTGTGCTGTTATGGACAGTACCGATAATATCAATGTCAATATACAAAAGATTCAATGGCGAGTACCGCATGTGAAAGTATCCGATCGCGAAAAGTTATCACTGCTCAAATACCTCGAAAAAGATCGAGCTATACAAATGGCATTTCGAAACTGGGATTTATATGAATATCCATTGTTACCAAGAACGACTAAACATTCGTGGTCTATTAAAACTGCTTCTCAGTTAGAAAAACCAAGATATGTTATATTTGGATTGCAAACTGATAGAAAACAAAACAAAACTAAAAGTGCATCTTTATTTGATCATTGTAAAATAACTAACGTCAAATTGTTTTTAAATTCACAATATTACCCTTATGATTCACTTAATTTAAAATTTGCTGATGTTAAATACAGTATATTATATGAGATGTATACAAATTTTCGTCAGTCTTATTACAATTTGAGTATCGACCCGTTGCTTAATTTTCGCGAGTTTAAAGAAAAAGCTCCTCTTTTTGTTATTGATTGTTCAAGACAAAATGACATATTAAAAACCGGTGCAGTTGACGTGCGGTTAGAAATCGAACCTTCTGAAGATTTGCCAGACAACACAACGGCTTACTGTCTTGTCATAAACGTCCGTCTTTTTGAATATAAACCCTTAAGCAATATTGTACGAAAATTATCATGAATGTTATTGTGGATGTGCAAGGTTTTAAAAGTGAAGATAATAAATTCATACCAAAAGAAATTGAAATTTTGTCTAAAACGCATAGTTTTGTGTTATTGATAAAAGCACCATATCCATTTTATAATTTAACCAAGAAAGAAAGGTTAAGTGTATCTTGGATAGAAAGAAACAGAGGAATTTTATGGAACGAAGGTTTAGTGCCGTACCTTAATTATAAGATGTTAATTACAGATTTTTTTTAAAATAAGCGTATTTATACTAAAGGTTATGAAAAAGTGTTATGGCTGAAAGATATACTCAAAAATAGTAATGTATACAATTTAGAAGATAAAAATTGTCCTAGTTTAGAGAACCTGTTTAAGATTTACGAAAGATCATCTGATATAAAAAGTTGTATCTATCATGACAAAGTTTGTGCTTATAAAAATGTATCTTGTCTGAATAAATGGTGTATAGAAAGAAACGTTTTATTGTAAACTAGCTGTGCCCTGCGGTTTCACCCGCGTTAATTAGCGACTGTTCCACTCCTATCAGTCATAGCGTGATGTAATATAGCCTATAGCCTTCCTCAATAAATGGACTATTTAACACAAAAAGAATTTTTTAATTCGAACCAGTAGTTCCTGAGATTAGCGCGTTCAAACAAACAAACAAACAAACAAAAAAACTCTTCAGCTTTATAATATTAGTATAGATTTATGAAATAAGATTTTATGAAAATAAATGTTAATCGTGTAAAGTGTTTGTTTTATTGTTTAAATACCTAATAAATATAACATTCGTTAATAATTATTTCAACTAAAGGTCAGTAAAAATCCTATTCCATTACAGACCACATATGAACCTTAAAATTTATGATAGTAAGTACATATAAAAAGTAAGATAGTAGTAAGATATAAAACTAAGTATTAATTGTCACAATAAAATCAATACAGCGTACACGGGCTGCTTGAGAAACGGCCTCCTGATTCATTCATTCATATCAATGATACCGTTATTAAAAAATTGATCATTCAATCAATATGTGTGTGTGTGTGATTGGGTGACTCTGGATCTCCTTTGATCCAGTGTCCCCAATTACACACTACTTTCCATATACCTAATGTTTTCCTAATTCCTTCACTTAATCCGGGATAGATCGGAATACAATTTTAATGTGAATACTACTTTATGTTAATTCCGGGATTCTAACCCAGGACCGCTAGGTTCACAGTAAGGGTCTCTTACCGCTAGACCATGCGGCTCGTCAAATTAAAATTATGTAGGTATAACTTCTAACACAAGAGAATTGTAACATTGTCGTGTGGACCGTGCAACCGAAATTTTATGTATTTTAACGGATGCAAATCCTAGTTCTAATTATTGTGCTATTTAAGTAAATAAATGTTAATCAATTAATCTATTGTTTTTTTATAAATTCTTTTTAGGTACCATAATAAATTACAGTCAGCAAAAATGCATTCAGCAACGGATATGATCACATACCTAACATGTGCGCATGTGTTGCATTATTTGGGTCACCATTAACGAACTGCAAACCTTGCTGTTTCAGAAAATATTACTTCCACGCATAATATCGAATAAGAGAGAGATTTAGAACAACACCTTGAAATAAATTGTAAGTATTTTTATAATTCAGCACTTTAACTTTTTATTTAATATTTTTCACTTAGATATTAATTATTTATTAATTATTGTCTCTTTTTGTTACAGTAGGGCAAGCACGAACATTTGCGAAAAAGTATTCGTATCGTCATCGTCAACAATTTGTATGAGTATTGAGCAGCGCCCCTATCGGACGTAAAAGGAATCAAATATGGAACGTGAATGTATCGCAAGCGTATCGCCATCGTGTCATAATTTAACGTCACTTGATATTGTTTATATTAAAATTGGAAGCACGAACATTGTTTGACGTTTAGTATCGTCAATGACGAAGGCTGGCTATCGTGACTTACGAATGTTTCTTCACGTAGAATTTGTTGGTGTAAGAAGCTGCGTTGTAATAATAAATTTGATAAAAAAATTGTTTTTTCGTTGTTACTTACCTCAAGACTTTACATAAAGATTAGTGATATTATATATAAGTAAATAAAGATGCAAGGAACACAGCAATTATAATAGTGCGTTAAGCGTTATATTATTATCTTGCTGCAAGTTTAGGTAATTTAAAACGCTGAAAATGAACAACGAGAAGCTAGGTAGATTATAAAAACTTATACATATATACATAGGTAGTTATTTTAATAATATTCATAATTAATTATTAACCATTAAATCAGTTTTTAATTGCTATTAACCTTATGCATAATGGACTATGTGCACTTGTGTGTGTGTGAGCGTATGTGTGTGCGTGTGTGTTCGTTTTTGAAAGTTGATTCAACCTTACCAATCAAGGGAAATATTTATGAAATAATTGTAAAGACTTTAAAGTTTAAGTTTGGGCCAAATAACTTCAATCTACTCGCCTAAGCAAATGCCTTAATTTATACCTTTTACCCTATTAGATTTGTTTATCGGTTTATTTGGATTTTATAAGGCTTTGTTTGTAACACTCAATCCACATACGCCGCAGACGAAGTGTCCCTATTTTTATTTTTCCTCAGGCCGAGTCTCCAGTTCCATCGTTATTTAATTTATTAGTACCTTCCTTCCATTTTAAATGTATGAAATAGTGACCTCGGGGGCACCCAGAGGATTTGGATAAATCACCATTTCAACAAAATAAAATCACGTACAATCCAACAAAAGTAAACAATCGTATCGAAAGTCACATACACAAAAATAGATATACTTAGCTTACCTTTCCATAAACTCTATACCCTATATTGTATATTGTGTATGGCTTGTCCTCATTGTATTCAATAACACTTTTAACTTTGTTTCCTTTTAAACGTATCACTAATTCACTACGAAGTTACTTTGTGAAGCTTTGTGAAATTAAACAACTAAACAAAGTCGGGTTTGCCGCGTCAGCAATGAGGAAGAAAACGCAAAACTTTTTCACAGAGGCCGCTGTGTGTACAAGGAACAATCCTTGTCAAAAATTCTGTATAAAAGTCGGCTTGTTTTTATTACGATTTTTTTTGCTATTGTGTCTTTTATGAGGTGCAAGCAAAGTTTTAAGCAATGTATTCTATCTGGCGAATCGCAAATTTGAAGAAAGAATTGTAATATAGCCTGGGGTGCCTAGCGTCAAGGAAAGAACGCTGATCTGATAGAAAGGTTAGTTTTGATATAAATTCCACGCCTTTTTCACGCTTTTAGATTACCATAAGTATTTAAATTAAATAAATCACACACTTCTGTAATGAAAACTAGTAAAATATTGTTTTTTTTCACCTTACAGACGAACTAACAATTTATTAGAAAACGAACATAACGTCAGAATAATTCCACTATAAAGAAGAAACATTTTATTTCTGTTACAGATTCGAGGTCATTACAAAAACTTAAATTATAAGAGCATCACGAGTTGACTAAACGTCTTTACAATCGCTCTGTTCGGGCTGAAGTAGAAGGTTTTGCTGTGCTATTCCAGGAAAATTGTGTCGGCACCGCTGATTTCTTTAAAAATTTACGCCTATTTAAGTGGAAAACCTGTAACAACAAGTAACTATTAAAATCTATAAATAAATGTTATAGCTGGATACTTCGATTCATATTATAACATAATATCTATATTCTGGCTTTTACACAATGTTTATAATACAATTATAATAAAAATCAACATACCTGTTTTCTTAATAATTGTTTAAAAATCTGTTTCTTTGAAATGTTTACTACATAACCTAGTGTGTCTTTTGCTTTAAAGTTTCTTCTTATTAAAGCACTTTCCCATTTTTTCCTTAGAGTAGGATTAGAAGAAAATTTATGTGAACTTATTTCTTCACATCCAAAGGCCACACATATACCCATTTTTTAATAAAGTTATGGAATGATGATGAAATCCCATTAAATCACAATAATTTGTATGGAGATTGACAGCTGGTAGGCTATTTGACAGTTTGCTTCCCCTTTCTAAGGGCCGTCGTTCAGAAATCAAATACAGTCAAAATCATTATTTAAAATTTTAAGAATTAAAAGGTGATTTATATTTTTTAATAATAATGTTTATATTCATTAATAAAATAAAATTAACTTCTTCAGCTTTTATATACCATTTGACTATTATATTCATACAAAATGATTGTGTTATGTTTTGTAATACCACTTCAACAAATTTCAGAACGTATCATTGGAGGTCACGATACGATAGCGAACTCTTCGTGCTACGTACTAACGTTGAACGATACGCCACGATACGTTTACGTTACGAATTCTTTAAAAGTTCGTGCTTGCCCTACAGATCAAACATGTCAGACTCTTTGGAAACTGTATTTTCACAATACGCTCAAGACCCGTTAGAGAATTTCACCCAACAATGTGAAGATCTGTTTGGCCTGCAGCTAGAGATGAAAATTACCTTGAAACTTTCCTTTTCTGAGGTAAGTTTCCTGAAAGTTACCTGAAAGTTTCCTGGCGAGGAAGTTTTCAAAACTGATCATTAAACTTAAGAAAACAGTTGTTATATTAATATTTAACTTAATATTGCTTAAAAATTTTCTGGTATCTACAGTTTTGATGGAACAGGGAACATAATAAGTCCGGTTTTATGCTTTTTATTCGAAAAGGGGAGGTAAGCAAGGGAGGGAAGGAAGTTTAAAACAACTATAATTGATAAAAATGTATATTTCTTTACATAATCATATGAAAAAGTGTACGAGATCAATTAGATATAGAGTTAAGTACAACTGAGAGTACGTTAAACTTATACTTTGGACTTTCTTTTGTTTTTATAATGTGAGCGATACGAATCATTTTCACGTTGTAAAGTTTGTCGTGCTCGTAGATGTACCTAAATACATACCTTAGACTATTTAATGGTCTTAGCTGAATACATAATTAATCTAGGTAGTCAATAAAGTCATTAAAATTATTTCATTAACAAGTCTCATTTAACTAGTGAATAAAATTCAAGTAAGTAAGTAAAATATTTTGATTGTAACATATTACATATAATGACTTTCTATTTGTTACAATGAAATATTCTTTTTTAACGGATTATACTGCGTTTATTAGAATTTTAACAACTCCAACGTTTTAAACAAAGTGAAGGTTTGTAGGTACCTACCTTTGATTAGGGAAAAAAAAAGTTTTCTGAGGTACCTACCTACGTATTTCAAATCACGCGCTAGAGGCGACCCGCGGCGCGGCGGTAGGTATCACAAGCAGCGCCGCCGCCGCGCGCCGGCTTGCGGTGAGCGCCTCTCGCTCTCCCCTCCCCGCGCCCCGCACCGCAGCCGGCCGACACGGCTCGCTCGCCGATTGATGCCGATTTTCGTTTAGTTGTGCGCAGAAACTAATAGTGAGTGGCGGTTTTAAAGTGATCTGTTAAAATGCCCCGATCAATATCAAAGATTTGGGATTATTTCGAAGTATTAAACACGGACGGCAAGAAAACTGCACGGTGTAACCATTGCAGGAAACATTTATGCGTAAATGCAACAAAATTAAAGGGCCATTTATTAAAAAATTGTGCTCAGTGTCCAGATGACGTAAAAAAAATATTTGAAGATGCACCTAGTGCTGTAACATTAACATCGCAAACAGCGACTCATACACTTCCATTACCTTCTCCGGGGAGTTCAACTTCTTTTTCTCAAGACTTGTCTCGCAACCAACAATCAGATACTTCTCCTAGGCCTAATGTTTCTTCTATGACTCCAGAAAAAAAGAAAGAAATAGATCTTTGTTTCGCACGAGCCATTTATGCTACAGGTACACCATTTAACCTGTTAGAATCCAATTTTTGGCAAGAAGCAATCTCTGCCCTGGATCCAACATATTCAGTCCCTACAAGATACATGATAAGTAATAGTCTACTAGATTCTGAGTACGAACGTATACAAAAAGAAACTACAGAAATTATTAATCAAGCTGAATCTCTCGCTGTTGTAATGGACGGCTGGAGTGATATAAACGGAAAAGGTACCGTCAACTTCATAGTTACAACCCCGAAACCTTTTTTTTACAAATGCGTGTACCCAGGCACGAATCGTGAAACTGCAGTTTATTTATTTACGCAATTAAAAGCTTTGATAGATGAAATTGGTCCATCAAAAATAGTCGCAGTAGTTACTGATAATCAGTGGTCGGAGTAGGTATATTGATTTTAGATACTTGCGTCATGATATCATAACATGGACATGCATTTCTTCCGGAATGTACCGGAGTTTCCAAAAATTTGGTAAATAGAGTAATAAAATAAAAAACCATATGTAAGCAAACAAAATTGTTTATTGTTAATACAAATAATCATTATTACAGTTTTATTAAAAATAATTATTTTTAATCCTCATCGGTTACAAGTTCTACATTTTGATTTTCTGTCTCTATACAATTAAAATAAATAACTATAATTTTTTCAATATTTTCTAATTTTAAGCTATTTCTTTTAACATCTAAGATCCATTTGTAAGTGGAAAATGATCGTTCAACATCTGTAGATGTCAATGGAGCGAATTTGAAATAAAGTTTCTGATTATTTGCTACGCTTTTTTCAATACTCTCGCTGTATTCTCTAATTGTATCTAAATCTGGATTTCGTTCCATAACTGATTCTATTTTATTTTTTATATTCTCATTATTGCACTCGTTAAGCGTAGCCCTTACTTGATCAAATACTAAAAGTGAATCAGCTAGAGATAAATTTTGTTTTTGTAACTCTTTTAGGGCTAGTAGTATAATAGAGTAATTTTCTTCAATATATTTTAAATCATTTTCTAAATTTTGTTTTTCCAAAATGTTTTTTTGCGTTTCGTATGGCTATAGCATCAGAACTGCTCAAGCAGGATAAAACTTCTTTTATTTTATCTAAATGTTGAGCGTAGTAAGATGCTGCCTGTAACCAAGTACCCCATCTGGTAATGACTGGTTGCGGAGGCAACGGTAAGTCAGGATATTTTTCTTTTAAAATGTTTACCCTACTAGGAGCCTTTAAAAATACTTTTTTAACATTTGATATAAGAATATCAACATCGTTGTATTCTGACCTTATCTGCTCACTTACACGATGAAGAGCGTGCGCCAAACATGTCACATGCTTCATTTCAGGTAAGTAATGTTTTAAATTTCGCCCTGCAGATAGCATGTACGCTACACTGTCAGTGCAAAGCATTAAAATATTGTCAACTTTCGCTTCAAAAGTGTTTTGCCATAAATTTTCTAGACATTGCAGTACAAATTGTGTTATTGTTTGTCCATTTACTGCTGTTAGCATTTTACAAGCAATCAAATAAGGCCGGCCTGCACTATTACTAGGATGCAATGGTTTTATTAGGAAATTGACTATGTATCGACCAAAAATGTCTGTTGTCTCATCCAGCGATATCCATAGTTTCTCATTTTTATTAGTTTCATAAATCGAATTGATTTTATTCCTATAAAACTTCTCCAAATAAACTTTTCGTAACTGTGATTCGTCAACCACTTTACGATTGGTACAAACGCAACAACAAGTACTGCACATATATTTCTGAAAAAACTCTTTGAACGCTGGATTTTTCATTTGCGACCAAGGAATATTGCATAGAATCAGGAACTTAATGAGGTCGAAGTAAAATTCCTCTTGCGGTCTCTTAAATTTTCCTTGATGTACAGCGCCTTCAATGTGTTTGGTAATGTTGCCTCTATTCACAGCTTTCAAATGACTTTCACACTTTGTACAGTATATAGTGCCACTAGCGTTATCGTAAAGTAGCTCAGGATAGTGCAATAACCACTTTTGCACTGTTTCAGCCTTGACCTTTGCCATATTTATTTATATCTCACCTAAAACAATGATTTAAATTTACAATATATACATACACAACTGTAAAGTCGATAATGAAATTCTGTTTCATATAAAGTGTTTTTTTTAACTGAAGCGGTGATAGCCCTGCGGTGTGCGTACCGGACTCTCATGCGCTGTGATGATTGCTATAAAGTGATTTTTTTAACTGTTTCCAAGTTCTAAAACCTTCTTAAATAGTGAAAATAATTAAAACTTACCCATACAAAAACAACTTCAAATGGGCCCAATCCAAGAGTAATAAATCGATGTCCGTAGTTATAAGCCAAATTCGTCGTTTTAAGTAGATTTCAGAAGACAGTAAACAAGCCAGGGTCAAGTCAAGATATTCACAACACATAAAATAGGCGCACTCCACGAACCGAAATAAGTGAGTGAGCCACTTGGTCTGGATGTCGGTGCGAGCGCATTGTTTTCGAACAAACAGTCAATGAGTCATCCTGGATACTTGATTCTAATTGGTCAGATGCGTTGAGCATAGAGATAAGAGGACAAAAGACCCTGTTTGCCGGATGTCGTGTGTTGAAATGAATATTATTATTATATCATTTTATACATGCTTAGGCTTTTACTCCAACACTTTTACTACAACAAGGTTTTTACACACCAGTCATTTTTTACTATTAAATTCTGGTCATCTACGCCACTAGCAGCATAGCGTTGAGAGTATTGATACATTTTTAACTAGTTTCATGTAATAATTTCGATGTTTCGGTATTTTTATCATAATAATCCGGAAACTCGGAGGAGTATCCATATTAACATATACGTTTGATGTCAGTGACCTTAATTCAATATACCTACTCCGACCACTGCTGATAATACAAATAATATGAAGGCAATGTGGAGATTGGTAGAATCAGAGTATGAACATATATTTGCTGTGGGATGTGCGTCACACACGTTAAATCTACTCATGAAAGATATCGCTAAGTTACAAAAGTTTAAGTCCTGCATTGATTTAGTTACTAAATTAATAAAATACATAAAGAAGCGGCATTTAGAATTAGCATATTTTGAAAAAATACAAACTGAAAAGTATGGAAACAATAAGAGAACTTTAAAGCTGCCAGGACAAACGCGTTGGGGAGGCATTGTTATTATGATAGAATCTTTTCTTTGCAACCGCGAAGCACTCGAAGCTACTGCTATTTGCCAAGAATTAAATATTGATAGAGAGATAAAGCAAAATTTGCTCACTGAAGACTTATGGATCAAGGTCACTGCATTCAATAGTATCTTTAAACCTATTTTTGTCGCCACTACGCAATTAGAATCAAACCGAGCTCTTTTGTCACAAGTGCCTCAAATGTTTGAATATGTCAGAGAAAATGTATACAATGCAACAAGTACTTGTGAAATAATAAATAACGAAGAAGAAAAGTTTATTATAGAGGCAATCGGGAAAAGACACCATTTCGTTGAAAAGCCAATTCACTATGCTGCCAATATTTTGGACCCGAAATTTAAAGGATTGAAACTGTCGCCTGAAAAAGTAGCAAAAGGGCAAGAATTTATTCATCAATACGCCGAAATACAAAGAAAAAATACTGGGAAAGTAATGGCAAACTTAGCTGAATACCGATCACGAAGCGGTTTTTATAGTCAAATAGGTATTTGGAGTGCTGCTGATCATATTGAGGCAAGAACGTGGTGGAAAGGCCTCTGTAATTGTCAAATTTTGGCATCCATTGCCAGAAAATTACTATCTGTGCCACCGTCGTCGGCGGCCAGTGAGCGAAATTGGTCTGTTTTCGGGAATACGTTAAGTCGTACTCGTAACAGAATCACTACACAAAGGCTTGAGAAGCTGATCATGGTTCGATCTAACATCAGATTATTATCTGCAAACCCAATTGAGGACGTATATATGGTAGATGATGAAGAGTACGTGACCAATTCAGAAGAAGAAGAAAGAGAAAGTGATAATAACGATTCAGAACAGGAAAATAATGAGCAGGCAATGAGACTCCAAGATTTTAATATTTCAGATACAGAAATGTCTGATGTTGATCCTTTATTGTAGGTATATATAGGTGATTTATATTATTTGCTTTAATTCTTATCATATAATCAAGATATTTTATTATGTTTTTATCGAAAATATATGGTAATCAAAGATATGGTAATAAAAGACATTATAATTTTTCTTGTATTTTTATTAATTTAACTTCCAGTAACAATCAACATTAATAATCAAATCTACCTCAATAATATAGGCGCTTGATACTATTTGTATAGGTGTCATACTTAAAATTACACTTGATAAGTCTACTTTTCAGAGTAAGTGAGTACGATGGTAGGTCAACATACCAATATAAATTGCCTATAACAATGTAGGTATATACTGTATAAGTAAGTAGGTACCTATATTAGCCTCAAATAATACTCTTGTGGTTTCTTATTAGGGTTCCGTACCTAAAAAGTAAAAACGGAACCAAAAAGGAACCATGACCACGATGGCATTATTTGAGGCTAAAATAGGTACCTACCTATCTACCTACTTATAGAGTATGATACCGACGTTATTACAGGCAACTACCTAAAAGGTAAAAACGGAACCCTATTACTGAGCCTATTATTTAACAATAACAATCAACATAATATTAATCTAATAACAACAATTTGAGGTGCTTTTTATAAGTAAGTTATAATACTTAAATTACACTAATAGTTTCCTTTTCAGGCTGAGATACATACTTACCTAACCTACAAATTACTAGCATTAAAAAACTCGATTCCCTTGATTACACTAAATCACTCTTTACTTCTTAAGCACTTCTAAAATTTTTTGCATTATTGTGTAACGTTCGTTACCATGATATTGTTCCAATTCATGGGAAATAAATTTACAGAACATCAAGTTATTCAATCGTGTGTCCTCGTCTATTTCACTTGAAAGTAATGTAGTATTTACAGCTGCATCACAAAATGTTTTTTTTTGTATGCAGTTGCAGGGCTTATACATATCTGGTAGTTGTTTGATATCGCCAGAAAAATCTTGAGGAGACCAACGTTGACCGTACTGAGAAAATTCCTCTTCCTTTGGGTCTTCTTTGGGAGGAGACCAACGTTGACCGTACTGAGAAAATTCCTCTTCCTTTGGGTCTTCTTTGGGTGAATCGTATTGTGTTGAGCACTCACTGACATCATCTTCATTTGTATAATATTTACATATTTTTTTAGGAATTTCCTCAACCTTCTCGGAAAACAAATCCTCCGAATAATCTGAAAAAGAAAAACCATACGTCAATGCAATAATTAAGTAGCTAACATATAAATATTATGTGCAAGCGTTGTTCGTTGTAATACCTAAAATATAAGGCAGGTTAACTTACTTTTCGTCATGGTATATCACTTCACTGTAATATTTTGCCGACAACTAAACAAACCGTCGCGCGTCGTCGTCTGTTTGCGGCCAAGTTTACAAACGCTGTGAGTTAATGTCACAGATTACCGCTGTGTGTGTGTGCGTAGGTATTCAGTCTCTCCGTGAAGCTGTGTGCGCCGAGGCCGCGCCGCCGGCCGCGGCGGCCGCTCTGCTTCTCGCGTTCTCGCGTCGAAACCTATCTACCTACGGCCTTGCGCTGCGCACACTTGAAACAAAACTGTTTGGCATCGTCGCGTATGCACGCTCCATTAAGTACATTGAACTCAACATAGATGGCGTTATTTGAGGATATGTCACTGGATATGTCTCAAAGTACATTGATCTCAACATAGATGGCGTTATCTGATTATTTGAAAAAAAAAAACAACCGGCTTAAGAAAAAATAAATTTTGACGTAGTAAATAACATACAAAATACTAATTTTTAACCTTATTTTGATTTAAACATACTTATTATCACTTACTTTTTACGTTGAAAAGACATTTTTGAAAACTTCCTCGCGAGGAAACTTTCAGGTAAATTACCTGAAAGTTACCTCGAAACTTTCAATGTTTCGGAAACTTTCAGAATTTTTCATCTCTACCTGCAGCCAACTAAATCAAAAACCCAAAAACAGGGTAAACAGAAACGAGAGTCTGCGAAGAAGAATGGAGTCTCTTCGAAATCGTTCGTTATTCGTAAGGAGCAAAAAGGAATTAAGCTTATTCAAATTAAGATATTTGAAATGACGCGAGATGCAACGACGAGGGTTACAACGCAGGACGTCGACGACGTCGAGGGAGAAGCTGACAACTTGATGCTCAGTGCTCAGTATGTGGTTCAAGATCCGGTTGATGAAATTGTGGACCTCACGGAAACCCTTATTAGAAAAATGTCAAAAAACTTTGTGGCGATAATAATTATTTTAAATTAACTCTAGTTAGTTATTATGCACCTCATCATTATCATCATCATCATCATCAGCTCATTTTTTCCCCACTGCTGGGGCACGAGCCTTTCCTATGGATGGATAGGGAGAACGGGCCATAAACCACCACGCGGGCCTTATGCGGATTGGTGATTGTTAACGACTACTAATGCAGCCAGGACCAACGGCTTTACGTGTCTTCCGAAGCACGGAGGAGCTCGAGATGTTAAATTTTTGGTCACCCATCCGATGACCGGCCTTTGCGAAAGTTACTTAACCTCAGCACTCGCAGACCGGGCGCAGTCACCATCGCGCAGTCGCCATCGAGCTCTTAAAATGCGCTGCGCCATCGAGCTCCTCAATTATGCACCTACACACCATCAAATGGGGTCTCTCGGAAGACGGAGATTCGTAGGTAAAAAACTGTTCTCTGAAATGTTTACAATTACTCTCTACAGTTGATAAGAACGGCCATTTTGTTAACCCCGTCATTGAACTCAAATATCTCTCTTAAAACAGCTGAGCGCCAGGGCTACCACAGCGTAATTTTTTTTGAAATCTTAAAAAGGCTGTTAATCTATAATTATCATTTTTTAAGGAAAAGTTCTTAGACAAAAGTTATTTACTATCATGTATACTTTACCCTTCTTTCGGCTTAGTGCCCTCGTTCCGACTAAGGTTGTGAAATTGTGAAATAACATTAAAGTTTTTTGTGTTTAAACGTAATTTACTGTATTTTTCAGGAAACTATGCCGTTTAAAATTATAGAAACTATAGAGAAAGGGCAAAAACCTCTTTGTATTATACCAAGTTTGTAGTAAACAAATGGTGAAAAGTTATTAAAATAAAATCTTGTTAAACTATTACGTTTCTTTTTCTACCTATGCTAATTACATGATGCAGTTTAAAATTATACGAGTTGTATACACAAGACACACATGGTAACGTCAAAGTCATACCTAAATAGTATGTTTACAAATTGACACTAATAGATAAGGAGGATAAACTATGTTACATTAAAGACATTATATAATATGTAAGTAAGTATTACTGGTTAATTGTGCAGCGACCTGCCTGAGAGGTGCCGTCTTGAAGGTGCCAATATTGAGAACACAAAACTAATTCGTTGGTAGTTGCCAAGATGACCTGCCCTGCTATCAAAAATAAACAGCCTGACCATTGGACACATTCACATCACAATGGCCAAAGCCCTGCAGCATCCATCTGGCAACGCGGTGTGAATGTCCATTGCTGGCCTACATATTATACTGATCTACTTAACTTACTATGTACTTAATTAATAACAATTAAAACATGTTATAATAACTAAGTTATGGTGCACATGACTATATTAGTATTAAAATAAAATATAGTTAGGTACCTGGCGAGAACTTAATAAGTTCCTATTGTAGTTGTGTTTAGATGTACCCGGTGGCGGTAGTAGTTTGCTGCTGCGGTTGTGACTGTGGATGAGTCAAGACCGGTAGGGTAACAACTTTTGTAGATTGAGTGTCCATAACCTGCTTACGTAACTAGTTCCTGGCTGAGTAACGACAGCGTCGGTATAGAACGTAGCAACCCAGGATGACCAGGAATACTACGATACCAAATATGGCCATGGTATGATTGTTCACTTGGGTTTCCACATGGGAACCATCGTTGGAAATAGTAATAGCTTCTTTACTGAGATTTTTACTCATGGTAAAATTTATTTACAATGAAAATAAAATTTATACGTGTGTACACTAAGTAGTGTTATTGCAAATGAGATAAAGTTAGACAGTTCTAAAGTAAATGTAGTTAAAATTTAAAAGTAGTAAAAATTTTATTTACGAAAATATTTTACGTTGCAAAACGAATCGGTGTTCTAATTACGCGACCTGAGCGAGTAGATCTGCTCGGCGGCGGCGCTGAATCATTACTTTTATCTAAGCCATGCTTGACTAGTTCAGGTGAACTAGGTTTGTCTGCATTGTTTGCGACATCATTAAAATCAAAACTTTCATTTAGTAAATAAGCTGGTTTGAGACGATCTATTGAAATGTTTATTTGCCGGTTTGGCAGTTGAACTTTATAAACCTTGTCACCTCTACTTAGGACGCGGAATGGGCCATCGTAAGGAGGTTGAAGTGGCTTGCGTACTGCGTCATGTCTAATAAATACGAAATCGCAGGTTTTAAGGTCTGGGTGTATAAATAATGAACGTGAATCGCGTTGTCTCGATGAAACAGGTTTTACCAATGGTATCGCGAATCTGTTCTACCACAGATTGAGGACTGGAGGCGTCTCTAATGTTATTATTATAAAAATCGCTTGGCAATCGTAAAGTCATAAGTCATTTCCGCAGGACTATGTCCTGTGTCCGTTCTAAGAACAGATCGTAACCCAAAAAGAACAGTGTGGTTAGTTCGTCAACCCACGTACTACATTGTAAGCGTTCACAAAGAGAAGCTTTTCAATGAGCGATGCCAGCGTTCTACTGCGCCATTGCTCTGTGGGTGGTATGGAGTTGTTCTGATCCTTTGAATACCTAAATATTTCATTAGTTCCCTAAAAAGAATGCTTTCAAATTGACGACCTTGGTCACTCGTAAGGCGTATTGGACAGCCAAAACGGGTGATCCAACCGTCGTAAATTACTTTGGCTACCGTCTCCGCTAAAATGTCTTCAGTCGGAAAAGCTTCAGGCCAATGTGTGCGGCGGTCGATTATTGTGACACAATATTTAAAACCGTCAGAAGAAGTAGGTAAAGGTCCTACTATGTCTATGTGTATATGTTCGAAGCGTTCTGAGTAAGGAAAGGTTTCGACGCGCGAGACCGTATGGCGTTGGATCTTAGCTTTTTGACATGCAATGCAAGTTTTAGCCCATAAACCGATATCTTTGTTCATTCCAGGCCAAAAGAAACGTTTGCTAATTAGTTTCCTAGATGAGTTAATTCCTGGATGGCTAAGATTATGAATAGAATTAAACACTATTCTCCTAATGATTCGGGTAAATAGGGTCTAATATCTTTCATTGAAGTTTCGCAATAAATATGTTGTTTACATTCAGGTACATATATCCGTTTCAATGAAACGTTATTCGACTCGCGTTGTAATTGTGTCACGCTAGTGTCAGCGTCTTGCGCTGTGGCTAATTCGCCGAAGTCAAGCGACGTTGGGCAAGTTATTGTTTCTACACGCGATAAGGTATCTGCAACAATGTTGTTTGTACCTGTTATGTGTCGAATGTCTGTACAAAACTCACTAATATACATATATAAGTTGTCTAGTTCTGCGCAGTGTTTCTTTGTTACTGGATAGTTTGGAAAATGCAAAAGTTAACGGTTTATGGTCTGTAAAAATAATTCAATTGCGACCTTCGAATAACTTACGGAAATAAACGATGGCTTCGTATATAGCTAGTAGCTCACGGTCGTAAGTACTATACTTTTCTTGGGCCGAAGTAAGATTACGTGAAAAATAACCCAACGGGTTCCAACGATTATTAATGCGTTGTTGTAATACGGCGCCAATGCAGTTGCTAGAAGCGTCGGTCATAAGTGCTAGGTTCGCATCCGGTGTCGGGTACGATAAGGTTGCGGCTGATTCTTACATTGAATGAATGCTTCATTTGTTTCATTAGTCCAGATAATTTTAGATTTATCTCGACGTTTAGTTCCATGTAAATAATTATTTAATAGTGACTGGTATGCGACAGCATTCGGCAAGTGTGGGCGGTAAAAGTTCACCATTCCTAGGAAGCGTCGTAATTGGTCAACAGTTTCGGGCCTCGGAAACTTAGTTATAGCTTCGATTTTAGCATTAGATGGCTTGATGCCTTCCGAAGTGACCTCATGACCTAAAAATTCGAGTTTGCTTTGACCAAACGAACATTTAGATAAGTTAATAGTTACGCCAAACTCATTTAGGCGCTCGAATAACGCTTTTAAGTGTTTTTTATGAATTTCTTTAGACTGGCTTGCCAAAATTACGTCATCTATGTAACAATAAATAAAATCTGAGCCATACTCAACTGTGCCGTCGTCATTTACAATTTTTAAACCACTTAGTACTGTATTGTTCATGAATCTTTGGAAAGATTGCGAAACGTTGCGCAAGCCAAAGCTCATGCGCGGGAATTCGAATAGGCCAAACGGCGTAATTATAGCCGTTTTTTCTATATCCTCTGGTGCTACCGGAATGCAATGAAAAGCTCTATTAACGTCAATTTCAGAAAATATATTCTTTCCTGCCAAAATAAATGTAAAGTCATGCAACCGAGGAATGGGGTAACGATCAGGTTTCGTTCTGGCGTTGAGTTGTCTGTAGTCCCCACAAAGTCTGATCTCCCCATTGCTTTTGGGAACTACATGCAACGCGCTAGCCCATGGGCTTTTAGATGGCCTACAAATACCTAGTTCTGACATAATACGAAATTCTTCACGTACCTTTTTGTATCTGTCGGGAGCCAGCGGACGTGCTTTCGCATGGACAGGGGGTCCCGTTGTCTCTATGTAATGATACACTGCATGCTTGGGAGTTTCCTTAAAAGACAACAGTTTGGTTAAGTCTGGGTATTGCGACAAAATATCATAATAAGGGTGCGAGTTATCAAAAGTGTTGATTGACGAATGCGCAATACAATTTATAAAACCTAAGGTTTCTAAGTTAGTTATCTTATCTATTAGCTTGCGATTGCTTAAATCTACTAGATGCTTATGATAACAAAGAAAGTCTGCTCCTAGGATAGGTTGACTAACATCGGCTAAAATAAATGACCAACGGAAAGGTCTTCTTAATTTTAAGTCTAAAACTAAAGTTTTTAGTCCAAATGTGTTAATTATTGTGCCGTTCGCAGCGTACAATTTATAGTCTTTACTGTTGTATGATTCACTAACCCACTTTTTACGACACGGTATGACGGAAACGTTCGCACCAGTGTCCACTAAAAAACGATAACCGCTAGATTGGTCCGTAACACAAAGACGATTGTTCATTAGGTTCGCGCAGGCTTCCGTCGTAGTCTGCGCGACTATTAGTTTCCCTGACTTTGATTCCACGAGCAGGGTTGGACGCACTTGAGTGCTTTTTCGCTAAACTTTGAGTGGTAGTAACACAATTCATTGTTGTTGCTGCGTTTACTCCGGTAGTTCCGGTCGTTACTCCGGTTACTAGAAGAAGTTCTTCTTGGATGCCTGAAGTAGTGCTTCTGCTGCGGACGTGAACTTGTACGTTCTAGCTCTTGCACTTTAAGGTTGATCTTTGCTATCTCTGCTCTCAGCAATGCCGTCTCTGACAAGTCGTCTCTGGGGTTTCCGGTTGGAGCCATGGTGTGGTTGATTTCGGACACCTGGGAAAATCCAGTGTTTTCCAAAATTTTGTCGGCAACTGTTGCTAACACGTTGAGATCTTTAGATTCAGTGACAGCGAGAATACCTCTAGCTGATGCTGGTAAATGACCTTGCCACAGGATCTGTAGAGTCTCGTCTGGAATCTTATCGCGTGCGAGATCCTTCATTCGTCACAGAAGCTGGGATGGCCGCTGGTCGCCTAGTTCCATCTCACTGATGAGCTTCTGGATGCGTCGTGTTTCCGACTCTTCATAGCTGGTACTTGTTTTGATGTGGTGGGTTAACAAGGATATCTGTGACTTGCTGAATCGCACTCTTGCTTAGTTTGATAACAACAGTGTTGTATTTTACCTCATCTGATTGCTTCTGTGGTCCCATTATTGCATTGAACTGTATAAACCAGACTCTTGCTTGGTCCGTCCAGAAGTCCGGAATGCGTGCTGATACCGTAATTGCTGCCATATCGGATGTGGGCTTGTAGTCCTGAGAAGTGGATGGCACTGGAAGTTGAGCAGGATACATTTTGCTTTTTGTTTGCACTTATTTTCGCGTTTTTTAGGTTATTATATAAGCGCGGGGCGAAATGCGGTCGTATGGTTGCCACGTGAGTCGTTCCTAGGTTTGCCAACTGTATGGATCAGAAATCCGGGAGAAAAAAAACAAATACAATTTTGGTGTCGGTAATTAATAAGTCCCAAAGCACGAAACAACAGTTTATTGCGTTTAGCACAAAGCACTCACAAATAACATATAGAAGGTGAAGAGAAGAATTAGCGATAGTTCATTTACACAGCACAATAAGTAGGTGAAGAAACAGTTCAATAGGCATACAGGCGAAGCTATAAAAGCATACGGAAACTGATAGGCAATATTTAGCGAAAGCAATAATGATCCGTCAACAGCAGAGATTCCAGTGCGACTGTCGTGCGGGGGAAGACGCGCGACGGAGGGGCACTGGGCACGGGCTGGCTGAATACAAAACCGGTTTGACCGCTCGGCGCCGTCGCCGGCGCATCGCACAATAGAAGTACTCAGCCGGTCATTAGTGAAAATATTATAACACAAAATATGATTGCATTGTCAGAATGTTTGTTGAACGCTACGTTACATTTAATATTAGTTTGTTTACTTATTTTATATAATATTAATTGTGTGCATACTATCTATACATATGTATATAATTATATATATATTTATAAATCTAACATTAACATATTTAATAACATAACACTAACATATTTAAGTATAATAAGCTACATCAAACAAAGAAATACAAACAATAAACATACAAACTAGTTTAAGCTAAAAATCTATTTAATACTAGTCTATGTTAAAATACTAGATACGCCACATCACCCCCCTCCAGAGACCGTCCTACGGGCGATAATACTCTGGAAAGCGGACTGCCCGCCCTGAGCGTGTTGTTTTATGTACAGTATTTTTATCATGTACTTGGGCATGATGCTTTGATGGTTCAAGGTCAGGACTGTGCGTATCGGACAAAATATATGCAGGTTTTAAACGATCTATGCTAACTGAGATGGGTTTTCCGTGAATGTTTATTTTAAAAACTTTGTCACTTCTCTCGATGACTTTGTAGGGTCCTCTATAAGGTGGTTGCAAAGAGCCGCGTACTGTGTCATCCCTCAAAAACACGTGACTAACAGTAGATAGATCATTGTAAATAAAAACAGAACGCTTATCGTGGCGAGATGCGGGCGTTGGTTGGAGATTTCTTGTGAAATTACGTAACCGCGCCACGTATTCTGATACATCCGTGGTACCTTCGGTAATAGGATTAAAAAATTCACCTGGCAACCTTAAGGTTTCACCGTATACTAACTCAGCTGGTGATGTTTTAAGATCCTCTTTAAAAGAACTTCGTATACCTAAGAGCACTATTGGGAGAGTTTCCATCCAGTTTCTGTTCTCGTGGCACATTAAGGCCGCTTTGAGCTGTCTATGGAACCTTTCTATAAGACCGTTGCACGCTGGATGATACGCCGTTGTTCGTCTGTGCTGGAACCCCACAATTTGTGAAAGGGTTTTAAATAACGCGGACTCGAATTGACTACCGCGGTCAGTAACTATATCTACGGGACAGCCAAATCGAGATATCCAACCGTTGAGTAACCCTTTTGCTACCGTCTCGGCTGTAATATCTTGAAGTGGAATCACCTCTGGCCATCGCGAAAAGCGATCGACAGCTGTGAGGCAGTATCGAAATCCCTGCGAGATAGGTAGTGGCCCCACGAGGTCTATGTGGATATGCATAAAACGAGCGCGAGGCAACTTGTATGTACCTAGTGGTGATGACACATGCCGAACAACTTTCGCTCGTTGACAAGCAAGACACGCGCGAACCCACTCTCTGCAGTTCTTTTTTATCTCAGGCCACACATAACGCTCAGACACCAGCTTTGCGGTTGCGTTAGTGCCCGGATGATTAAGAGAGTGAAGACTTTTAAAAACTTGTTGCCGCAGTATTTTAGGGACATAAGGTCTGAACGAATTATCTCTCTCTTCACAGTATAGACTATTATGAGATCCGGGCAGCATGACCTTCTTCAAATGTAAGGATGAATCGCTGTCCAATAAACCTTGAAGTTCTGAGTCGTGAACTTGAGCCTCAGCTAACTTGTTAAGGTCTAATGGTTGAACAATTTCTTCAACCCTTGACAGCGTGTCTGCAACCACATTTTCCTTACCCGGGATATGTCTAATGTCCGTGGAAAATTGTGAGATGTAGTCCAAGTGCCTGAATTGCCTAGGCGAGCACTTATCTTTACGAGTGTGGAACGCAAAACAAAGCGGTTTATGATCGGTATAAATTATAAACTGCCTTGCTTCCACCATGTGTCTAAAGTATTTTATAGCCTCGTAGACCGCTAGCAGCTCCCTATCGTAAGGCGAATACTTTTGCTGCGCAGGGGTTAGCCTTCTGGAGAAAAATGCTAACGGTTGCCACGTTGTCTGCGAAAGCTGCTGCAGGACTGCTCCTATTGATGTATCAGACGCATCAGTGACTAATGCCATTTGTGCGTCAATATCAGGGTGGGCTAGGAGAGTGGCTTTACACAAACTCTGCTTGCAGGCATCAAACGCCTGCTGCTCTGCTTCTGTAAAATTAACTGGATGAGACCCTTTGACTGAACCGCTTAAAAGTGTGTTCAGTGAAGACTGGTACTTTGCTGCGTCCGGAATGAATCTACGGTAAAAATTTATCATACCTAGAAATCTTCGCAGTTCTCTTACGGTCTTAGGGATTGGAAAGTTACTGATAGCTTCAACCTTTTCTGGCAGTGGCTTAGTACCTTGAGCAGATATACTATACCCAAGAAAAGTAACGTCCGACGCGCCTAACACACACTTTGATGTGTTGACGACCATCCCATATTCGCGTAGTCTGGTGAAGACCTCACGAAGGTGAGCCTCATGAGATGATGGATCTGGTGAAAAGACCAAAAAATCGTCGATATACCCATACACGAACGCATCCAGTCCACGCAGCATTTCATCAACAAAACGTTGGAAAGATTGCGCTGCGTTACGCAGACCAAAGGTCATGTATGGGAATTCGAATAAACCGAATGGCGTCGTGATAGCAGTCTTCGAAATATCACCTGGACTTATCGGGATTTGATTAAAAGCCTTCTCAAGGTCAATCGTTGAGAAGACTGTACAGCCTGAGATACTATGTGCAAAATCCTGAATGTGGCGTATAGGGTACCTATCCGGTATCGTTCGGGCGTTAAGCGCCCTATAATCACCACAAGGCCGCCAACCGTTGCTTTTCTTAGGCGCAAGGTGTAAAGGTGATGACCACGGAGAATCAGAAACCCTAGCAGTACCATTCTGTAACATAGAAGCAAATTCTTCCTTGGCAATTTTTAACTTATCTGGGGCCAGCCTGCGAGGTGTAGAAGCAACAGGCGGTCCCGCAGTTGTTTTAATGTGGTGAACGGTATTATGCTTTGTAAATTTGGGAACACCAGATGGGCGAGTAATATCAGGGAACTCCCTGAGAATCGCATGATACCTAGTGTCACCCGATGCTACTTTGACTGAAGAAACATTATCTCTGGAAGTCACAGGCAAAGCCGTAGTCGAAAGCTTAGTCTTATTATCAATAAGACGTTGGTTACGACAATCTACCACTAAATCATAATAACATAAAAAATCTACACCTATTATAGCTTTAGTTACGTCGGCTACAATAAATCTCCAAGCAAAGTCGCGGCGCAACCCTAAGTTCAAAACTAAGTGAGCGTAGCCGTACGTGTTGATTTGTGTTCCGTTCGCTGCGCATAATGTGTAGTCTGTTTTTGATCTACGTTCTTTTAATACTGACCGAGGGAAGACGCAGAGATCGCTGCCGGTGTCAACGAGAAACCGCATCTTAGTTTTACAGTCAGTTACAAATAAGCGACCGGAACTAGGGCAATCGCTTGTCGCCATTATCGACCGCCCGAATTGTTTTCCGATTGCTTAAAATCACACGGTTCGATACATTTATGAGCTTTCCTACCAAACTTATAATGATACCAACATGTAGGATGCTTACGGAAGTGTGAGTTGGAACGGTTACGGGAACTGGATCGAGAACGGGTGGGCTTTCTGGAACTGGGACGCGCTCTTTCGTTGAGCTTCATGTTCATCTCGTTCATTTGCTTCCTCAACTCCGCGATTTCCCTGGCCATAATGTCAAACGACGAACCTGGAGTCGGGGCGCAGGCTGCAGCGACGTGGGGTGATGACGGTGCTATCTCCAGTACCTTGTCAGCCAAGTCAGCCAATACTTCCAAGCTCGTAGACGGTTGGGCAGCTAACACTGTCTGGATATTAGTGGGAAGCCTACTGCTCCAAATTGTTCTCACGAACTCTTCCGGGACGTTAACGCCTGCCAGGCTCTGCAAGTGGCGAAGGAATTGGGATGGTTTTCTATCCCCTAACTCTTCATGCATCAGTAATTGTTTTACTTTCTTCTCTCGCGATGCCGTAAATCTTTTTATGATCTCCGCCTTCAACTTCAAATATTTATCATTTTCCGGTGGAGTAATGATAATGTCTCTCACTTCTTTTGAGTACTGGTGATCGAGGTTGCTTATAACATAATTAAACTTCGTTATGTCTGATGATATGCCAGATAACGCGAACTGACCTTCGATTTGAGCAAACCAGAATTCTGGATCTTCCGGCCAAAACGGTGGTACCCGCACTCCAACTCGGCATATTTCTTGCGAGGCGGGTAGATCGCTTCCCGTCCGCGCTGCTGCATCGTAGCCGTGTTTGCTGCCTTGAGATAACGACATCCTTATGTTTTTTCGGGGTCACCAATTTGGTGTCGGTAATTAATAAGTCCCAAAGCACGAAACAACAGTTTATTGCGTTTAGCACAAAGCACTCACAAATAACATATAGAAGGTGAAGAGAAGAATTAGCGATAGTTCATTTACACAGCACAATAAGTAGGTGAAGAAACAGTTCAATAGGCATACAGGCGAAGCTATAAAAGCATACGGAAACTGATAGGCAATATTTAGCGAAAGCAATAATGATCCGTCAACAGCAGAGATTCCAGTGCGACTGTCGTGCGGGGGAAGACGCGCGACGGAGGGGCACTGGGCACGGGCTGGCTGAATACAAAACCGGTTTGACCGCTCGGCGCCGTCGCCGGCGCATCGCACAATAGAAGTACTCAGCCGGTCATTAGTGAAAATATTATAACACAAAATATGATTGCATTGTCAGAATGTTTGTTGAACGCTACGTTACATTTAATATTAGTTTGTTTACTTATTTTATATAATATTAATTGTGTGCATACTATCTATACATATGTATATAATTATATATATATTTATAAATCTAACATTAACATATTTAATAACATAACACTAACATATTTAAGTATAATAAGCTACATCAAACAAAGAAATACAAACAATAAACATACAAACTAGTTTAAGCTAAAAATCTATTTAATACTAGTCTATGTTAAAATACTAGATACGCCACACAATCAAATTTTTATTAGAAAATAGTAACAAATTGCACTTTCTCAGATTGAAATAATTCTTACAACACGACAGGTGGGTTGTTTTTCAAAGGTGTATTTTTTTTACGCTGCGGGCTGAATTCAGTTCCTTTTCATTAGTTAGAATAAAGTCATAACACTCTTTGCATGTTTTTTTTAAATTTGTGCACGCCTGAATTTTAGACTTGACATGCCTTTCATTAAGGCGATTTCGGCTTTTTGACCATAGTTCGTTAACTACGCTGAATACACGTTCGGCAGCGGCGTTTGAGACCGGAATCGATAATGCGAGTAAAATAAGTTTTTTTATTTCCTTGCCTGATTCATCCACAACACAGTTTTCAAAGAAATTAACCCAACGCATATCAACTCTTTTTGTTTTGCTTGCAATAACTTCACGAACTTCTCACAGTATACAGTAACCATCATACAATTTATCCTCTTTTATAGGCAAGTTTAGGGAAGAACTCAGATCTTTTAATTCAACCCAGTCAATTTCTTTTAATCATTGTTAAAATGTCAAATTTCTTGTAAATAGAGGTGTCGTAATCGTACCATTTATTTAAATAAGTCAAACAACGCTCTAAATATTTTTCTGCATTATCTTTAAAAGAATTTTGATCAGCAATATTTAATTTTCCTAGACATTACGTTGCTGACTGTCCGTAAAACTTATCATTCTTTCTGTTATTAATTTTGTTGCGTAATTCTGTCATTATCGTGTGTAGTTCAGTAAGGAGGTAATATAGTCACTTTCCAGTTGTTTAACATAAATATCAAAATTTGCATTATATTACGAATAAAATAACAATAACATAATGGAAGACTACATTCATCTTTAAAGGCCCTCCAAATTATTTCTGGACATTTATTTTCACCTTCGTGAAGAAAATATTCCCTTAAAGCCGACCAATTCAAAAGAAGTCTTTCTAAAGCCAAAGCAAAGAAAGCCATCGTGTGGGTACATGGCGAAGAATGGATTTGTACTCTAAATTAGTGAAATCGAAAAACTCCTTCAGCTTCGCAGTACGCTTGGCAAATGCTGAAAATTCACTGTAAACTTTCAACACCAACGATTCTACGTCAAATTGCAAATTTTTTAACGGAAACTTATTACAATTATGTAAAATATGGCACTTGCAATTCGCCATCAAAATATTTGGATTTTCGAATTTAAGTTTCTGGTAAACTGAGATATAAATTCCAAAGTTCACTAGAGCGTTGTCTGCAGATAGTGACGAAATTGAATTTAACGATAAGTTATTTTCTTGTAAAACATTACACATCTGTGTTTTAACAGCTTCACTGGTTTCAACTGGGTCTTGATAAAAGTCCAGTAAGCCTTGATTTAAACCCTCTTTGGCTGAAAACCACTGCACCGTAACTGGAAACATTTTAAATTCCCGCTGTTAGAAGATTCTGTGCCAACAGAAAAGTAAACTGAATCATTCAATTCTGATAACAGTATTTCTTGCGACAATGGTGCTATTACACTTTCACAAATAGCTGTAGCTTTAGTGCGGCCGTACGACATTTTCTTTGCAACTTCTGAATCGGGAAATAAAGTAGCAGATAATTTGTTTGTACAGTCTTCGCTCGAATAGCTGTGATGATGTTTTACTCCATGATACACAGATGCAACTTCTGCGGCAGTTATTAGATTTTCTTCTCGTGAATGCTTTTTCACAAAGAAACTTGAAATTAATGCCACCGAAGACTTGTTTTTGAGAAATAATTTATGTTTTTTACTTTCCGAATGCACAATCAGAGCTCTTTTACCATCGTATTTTATTGAAATGTCAGTCCATACAGGACTTACAATTAGCTGTGAAATTGCCTTGGTTTTTAATACAATCACTAAAAAGGGGATCGTTTAACCAATTTTCATCAACCTCGTATTGCATTTAACTTCCCTCTTTTTCAGTGTAGTTTTTAGCGATAAATCTTCCGTGTTCGACATTATGCTCTGCGTAAGATAATTGAAAAACACAAATTTATACGTAATTACGTAAAATCAATAATATTGAGTCGAGTAAGCGCGGGCGACATAACAAGCAGTGACAACGGCTCGGCAGTTCATTGCGAACGCCGAACGTTACCGAGAAAAACCGAGCTAGCGTCACGGGGCGCGGTGGGTGACTTCCGGGAGATTTTAAAATCGAAATGCCTTTTTCCTGGAGATTCCCGGAATTCCGGGAGAGTTGGCATCCCTAGTCGTTCCGTGTGTTTGTTCGCGGTCACGTTATTGCGCGGCGTGTTTTTTCTTCGGGGTCACCACTTTACCAATCAGTTGGTTACTGATGGTATTTATAGTTCCAGTCAGTTTAGGCAGGTAAAATAAAACTGATTTTCAGGTTAAGAAATTTGTATTGTTAAGTTCACACGGTACACACAGCAGTAGGGTAGAATTGGGGGTTCCCAAATTCTATTGACAGATTTTATCGCCAGCATTTACTTCGTTCATCGTTCATACTGTTCTTCAGTTTTATATAACGCAGAACAAACTCTATGTCACGGTGCTATGTTGTGGAGACAGCGCGTCGAACGTTGTTTATAAATTATAATATCATGATCTCCCGTTGCTAACCGACCGACGACTGAACGGCGGCGCGGCGCCGGCGGCGGCGGACGGGTGAGCGTGGGTGACGTAGCCGACGACGACGACGCAGACGAACGGTCGCTCGGCCGGCCGGCGCGGCGGGACGTATCACCTCCATGAACGATGCATTGCGAATGAAGTTGCAATGACTGACGCTGACGAGTGATCAGTGAACGGATTACATCATACCTACGAGTAATTGCGCTTTAAATTGTAGCGTCTTCACATTCCACTAATTCGTACCTCGAATTAAAGGAATGTGAGGACGAAGTTATATTTAGTTTTTTTATCATCTTTAGACAAAACTTCAACTACCTTTGTGGCGCGGCTTTACGCGCCTTCCGAAGCACGGAGGAGGAGCTCGAGATGATATATTTTTGGTCACTCTTCCGATGACCGGCCTTTGCGAAAGTTGCTTAACGGCAGCAATCGCAGACCGGGTGCGTTAACCCTTAATTACTCGCGTGGGGTATATTTAACCCCACGGCGTATTTGAAGCGTCGTATCTTCGCCATGTTTAAAGCTACCTTCATGGCGTTCTTAGTAGCTGCCTAAATACCTCCCCCCGCCGCGAATCAGTCGCGAGCGCCGCTCCGTGTCGTGTGGTTGTGTCAGGAGATCGCGTCTGGGGTATATATTGCCCCACGCGAGTATTAGTGCAACTTTTTTGTGAGTAGTGAGTATTTTTATTTTCATTTTTTAATGTGCATTACAGATACTAAATGGTTCGTTTTTTTACTTATCTTTATTTTCTGTTTTTTTTTAGGTTAAAACGCCTAAAATGGCAAGTAAGCGTCTTGCTGACTACCAGATTGTCGAGCGTCTATTAGAAGACGACGAAGAAAGCATCATAGATAGTCCCGATGAAGATGAGGGAGACGCTGAAGTGATCCAGAGTGACCACAACTCAGAATCTCAAGAAAGTGCCAATGACACCGACTCCGAATGGAGTGATGACGATAATGAACCGCTGAGTAGACACGCAAGTGAAGATACTGATAGCTTTTATTTATCAAAAAATAAATGCACAAAGTGGGCAAAAGAACCGCCGCGTACTAGCGTTCGAGTTCGTAGACACAATATTATGAGGGAAACAACAGGACCTAAGGGAACAGCCAAGGAGATACATACAATGTCAGAAGCATTCTTTTGTATGTTTTCAATAGATACTGTCAATTTAGTACTGCAACAGACCAACGATTACATAAAATCAATACAAGAAAAGTTTCAACGCGAACGTGATTGCAAATTCCTAGAATACGAAGAACTTTTGGCTTACCTAGGTCTGCTTTACATGTCTGGCGTGCTGCGTTCATCTCACTTGAACTTCAAAGATCTGTGGGCTACCGATGGAACAGGCATCGAGTTTTTTCAAAACACAATGTCATTCAACAGATTTCTTTTTATATCAAGATGTGTTCGTTTTGATGACAAAAATACCAGATTTGAAAGACAAATGACAGACAAACTAGCAGCAGTCAGAGAGTTCACTGATTTGATGAATAATAATTTCATCAATAATTACTCTGCGTCTGAAAATGTCACCCTAGATGAACAATTACCTGCCTTTCGAGGAAGATTTTCTGGTGTTGTTTATATGCCCAACAAACCCACGAAGTACGGCATAAAACATTATGCACTCGTAGACTCGGCAACATATTATTTACTAAAATTTGAGATTTATCCTGGAGTACAACCTGAGGGTCCGTATCGAATGCCTAATGATACAGTAAGTTTGGTAAAGCGCATGACAGAACCCATTTGGGGTACTGGTCGAAACGTTACGATGGACAACTGGTTCACTAGCGTCCCTCTTGCAAATACGCTTCTAAAAGATCACCAGCTTACTATGGTTGGAACTATTCGCAAGAATAAGCTGGAAATTCCAACTTGCTTCCAGCCCAAACGAACACGAGCTGAGCATTCCAGTCTGTTTGGTTTCCAAGAAGACGTAACACTTTGCTCTTACGTTCCAAAGAAATCTAAAGCTGTACTGCTGATTTCGACAATGCATCATGACAATACAATAGTCGAAAGTGAAAAGAAGAAACCGGAAATTATTTTGTACTACAATCGCACGAAAGGTGGTGTAGATACCAACGACCAAATGTGTGCTAACTATAACGTCGGCAGACGTACAAAGAGATGGCCTATGGTTATATTTTATCACCTTCTCAACGTTGCTGGTATCAATGCTTATGTCATTTATAAAAATAAAATTGACCACGGAATATCAAGAAGGGAGTTTTTGAAGCATCTTGCAGTTGATTTGGTAAAGGCTCACCAACAAACTCGATCAACTATACCACAACTGCCTAGAGCCATACAAAAACGGCTAAAAAGAAATGCTCAAGTTCAAGATCCTGGCCCCACTTCCAGAGGTGGTCCATCGACAACTTATAAAAGGTGCCATATTTGCCCAAGGTCGAAGGATAAAAAAATAAGATTTATGTGTGCCAAATGCCACCAGCAAGTCTGTCACGACCATTCTACTATGATATGTGATAAATGTATTGATTAAAAAGTTCCTAAATTTAAAATTTCATATCTTTAAAAGTTTATAATAATGTTGATTATGGATACTATTACAATTTAAAACAATGTTGTCTTTTTATAATTTTTATAATAAAAATAAAAGTATGTCATTAAAAATATGTTTTATTGTACCTTTAAAATTGGGGTTATATATTCCCCACGCGAGTGTAAGTGTAACTATATGGACGCGAGTAATTAAGGGTTAACCACTGCGCCATCGAGCTCCTAAATGATGGATACATGTCGTTAACGATTATATATTTTTATTTAATATTATTATGTTCACACTAACACAAACTTGTGGCATACAGGGTCCATAGCGTATAAAATTGTAACTGTGGTGGCTAAAGGCAACGTCTTTAGCGCGCTATAGAACCCTAAAGCAGCAGATATGGCGCTTAGTGGGCACACCGCATAATAGGTCTATAGCATATTCGATTATGCCTCAAGATGAAAATTGCAGCTTCTTTGCCACCTGAACAATGAATGACTGAGTGAACGAATTTGTCGTTGTCAATGTCATTTCATTCAATTCGATCAGCAGATATGGTATTTGGACTGGACATTAATTTTTATGTGTGTGACGTTGAACTCTGTGACTCAATGCATTATAAAAAAGTGTCATCCATCAATTATTTTAATTAATGTAAGTAATGTTCATTTCAAATATTTAGCATTAAGTGCATCTTAGAGAAGTGGGAACATCATTTTACCGTCAAATATGTATATGTTTTCTTTCAATATTTTTGCGCGCCATTGATTTAATGACAATTTCCATTAATATGTGTGTAAATAGAATAATCTTTTGACAAAATCTATATTAATATTAACAAAATTTTCAAAAAAAGAAGTGGTGTATCATCTCGTATTGTTCATAATTTGCTGGATAAATTATACATGTATTCTATCAGTCGCTAACTATTGCACAGTTTAACAATTATGTAAATAAACAGTCGGCTTTATCATACGCCATAATGAAAAAATGGCGACATCGAGATGTGTTTGTTAGTTCTAATTTCCACCTGTTTGATACCTCTCTGCGGGTCAAAGTGATAAAAATCACTGTTTTACCGTCATAAAGTCTAATCTGGGAGCATATGAGTGATTATTATAAACTAAAGTTATTATTTGCTCTCTTTTAGATACGCAAAGCAACAAAATCAGGGATACGTCGACTAAATATAAAAACCCTTGTCACATACATCGCGGCCTCAAAGGGATAAGGTAATTTAACGTTTGTAAACTAATTTTCACCACTTTCTGTATTTATTTCGTTATTCTGCATTTAAATAAATAACAGTTCTGTTCAGCTCGTATAACTTTTAATATCTACATGTATATTCAACTAGGTATATTGTGTGTCTTTTTCTGTTGCGTATGAGCAACTGGGATAGCGCACGGGGCACACGCACACACAGTCATAGTAGTATGACACAGCGCTGCGACAGAAGAGGGAGCTAGCTATCAATCAATCGCCGTTCTCTCTCCGCGTTGCGAACACGTCTCGAGCCATACAACCTAATCTGTAGTTTCTCGTAACTTGCTGTGAATCGTAATTGACCTTTTTATAAATAATTAATGTTTGTGTATATTTGAATAGTTAATTAGCAGACATTTAAGGTGTACTTAACAGTGTTCTATGGTTGTCTTTGCAATTTCAGAATGCCATTTAAGATAGTGCAGACTATGGAAAACGGTAAACCCCTACTATCTATTTGTCCGTCACTTTGGGAGACACGGGGCACCCTTAGTTGGCCGAAGAAAAAGGCTCATAAGAAAATAAAAATCGAATATTTAATTCCCGGATCAGATTGGCCAAAACAAATTTGTATACTTAAAAGAGACAACATAATCAGCTACGCTGCTGCCGAAGACGAGCTAAACGATATGCTACAAAATACGGATACGGAGTTAGAGAAGGAGGAGGAAACCCGTCACAGATATCCTGTTGACTTTAACAAGCAAGCAGAACAGGTGTGTGTATGTTTATTCTTATTACTGTTTAGTGCTTTCAATATGTTATATCGTCTAGACTACAGAATATCCAGACTGGAATAGTCTACCAGCACACGTTTTCCCTCCTTCCTATGATATCGGGTCCTTCAAAAGAGGCGTGAAGAAGCACCTTGTGGGCCGGCAGAGTGAGGTTAACTGATGCAACGTTTGTTTCCACGCTGCACCAGTTGTCTTCGCGTCTGGACTCCATATCCACTTAACATTAGGTTGGATGGAGTCATTTGCTGAGCTATCTATAAAAAAAGACAGATAATTTGTTAATACACTATATTTAATGTTTTATTTTTTATATTTCAGTTGATGGTCGATAAGGCCTCCACTTCAGTGCCGTCTACAACCGAAGTTCTATATAACGTAACACGTCCTGTCACTTCGGTACCGACCGAAGTCTCATATGCATCATACAATGCTCCATGTTACGTAGCACGCCCAGTTCAACGCAACACTTCAACTTACTTAGTAGACTCTGCTGCACTATCAACCAACGACAGTGAAAACTATGACGTTATGATTAGTGAAAGCACATATGATAATAATAAGACCCCGCAGGAAGTTACATTGCCATTATCAAGTATATTGGAAAATCAAAATGTTTTATTTCAATCTATCAATGTTTTGGAAAATCAAAAAAAAATTATGATCACATTGGCAGAGTTTTCCACGAAATTAGAAGAGATTTCTAAACTAACGCCAAATCCACCAGCTGTTTTGGCCGACGTTTCCAACAAAATTTGTAATATGCCCTTTTATTTCAAACCTATATCTGAAAAAGCCCAATTGGAAAACCTGGAGAAGGAATTATACAACGACGAGGTATACAAAGAAACTAAAAATAAGTACTCCATTGTGTGTTCACCTGGGAAAGGTATCAATCGCGCGTACCAACTTGTAGATGTATTTTTTAATAGAGAATTTCTCACTAAGTGTTCGTGGTCTGGATCAGCAAGAGGAGAAGTCACAAAAATAAGTTTAAAAACTTTTGCAAATGTTCTTCGCTTGTTTTTTGAGTTGGTTCATGACTGTGATCCTTCTTATACCATCGAAGAAAATAACACATTTTTTAAATGTATTGTGAAAAATGCTATGAAGCGACAACATTCAAAATTGCAGCGTACACCTACAGCAAGAAATACTTCAAAAAGGCAAAAAATTATGCCGATTGCATCACCAGTAAACGCTGATGTGAATGTATCGGTAAACAAAGGATCTGGTTCAACAGCGGCAAGTGTAAAAACTGCTGCAGTAGCAGCAAACGTGACTACGGGTGCACCAGCCATAATCTTGACAAATGCTGCAACAGCAGGAATCGTGAATACTGGTGCAGCAGCAATAAGCGTTAATACTGGTGCGGACGCTGAAGAATAACTAATTCTATTTTTTTATTATATTAAGTACCTAATTAATAGCTGTGATTTTTGTAAAAGTATTTAAGTATTTAATTTATCAAATCCTTGAGAAATCAAAATCTTATTAAATCATGTTTCATACTAAAAATAATGTGGCGCGACAATGAGTGGTCAGTGGCACCCGTAAGCTATCAGCGTGAACCCTAATTCAACACTTATTGCTGTTGAATTTTGTTTGTGTTGATTCCTTATTATTATTTATATCTTTATGATTAATTATTTATATCTTTACGTAATAAATCAGATTATAATACCGGAATTATCTTACATTACTGGAAACTTTAAAAGTAAATATTTCCGATTTAATCTCTTTTAAAAGTTGAAATAATATTTCCCAATAGTTTCAGACCCTCTGCATTGATCTCTCTCGGTGAAAATGAGCTAACACTTACTTTATTCTACATTAATTTAAAAAAATGTCCAGTACCGTGAGATTATTTAAGTCAGAATAACTATTAAAAATATCTGAAAATTGATTGAAATTATTTTAAATTATGGCCATTGTAATTACTAAGATTATCTTGTCAATGCCAAGTAGAAAACTAAGGCTGGTTTTGTAGTTAAACAGGAGACAGTTTTAGAGCATTACATTGCTAACCGTATCAGTTAATCATATATCTCTGAAACCAGCCTAAGTAGGAAAAGGTTTTTTTTTAATAAATAAGAGTGGTTTAAATTGATAAGTACCAAGTTTACAAGTCTAATTTAAGTTTCCCAAGTTTTATTAAATAAAACACTCAATTGACATTACAACACTATCTTTTATTTTCAACGCCATAGATTACAACGTATGTAGTAAAGGTAATAAATATAGTTCTGATCTGTACTCTATTCCAAACAATTAACAATTTACATCTTCAGGAAAACATATAATTTCTAAACTTGATTCGTCATACACCTTCCATTTAAACATATTTAAATATGACGACTTTAGCGGTTGATCAAAAATGTCCTCTATATTGGTAAGTTGAAAGCAATTAATACAAATATTTTTTTCGTTAAGCATGATTGATTTTATTTTCATAATTTTCTTATTATTTGTCAAAAAATATTTATCAGTTGATTTTGCAGATAAAACAAAATCCTGAAAGTGTAATACCAACATTCCATTTTTTTATTTTTTTTTATTAATGGATACTCTTTATGAAGGCTTTCAGTGATTTCTTCTAGTTGTATATTATTGAACTCACCTAACCTTTTAGCGACCTGTGAAAGCGGCTTATTTCCCTGTCGTAACAAGTTTTTAATAACTTGTAATTTGTTTTCATATTTATATGCATCAAAACATTGCAATCTTCCAAAACGTTGCACTTCATCGACTACGTGACTTAAGTTATGTATGTTGCTTGTAATATGATGAATACCATAAAAGACTTTGTAATTGTTAACAAAATGTCTTAGCAATTCTTGTGCCAACGGTAGAAATTTAAAGTATATTTCGTTAGAACATATAGTTACAGCGCAAAACAACGTTAAAAAATGAGTCATCGCATCACGCCTTAGTACCTCCGGCAAAATTACAACGCTTAAATATTAAAAAAATGTTCTGAATTCCGAGCCTTTCCAATGACTCAGATGATCAAGATTTCGAATGGATATATATAAGCTGGAGATTTACACGTACTCAGGAAATTATTTACGCATTGAAAATGATTTGCACTCCACTTTGTGTCTTTTTTACTAAAATTTCCATCCCTCCAACCTATAAGCAGTCTCTTCATTATTCCCAAATCTATTAAATGTAAAGCATCAGACACTGGGAAGGCTTCTATCATATCCATCGGAAGATCCAACAAAACGGAATCAAATTTGTGATGAGCTCCGTATAGTTTTTTTCGAAAATCTTCATTATTTCTCAAAGGTTTATCGATATCAGGAAATATGACGGTGTGAGATGTATGTGAATATTCCCCTACAGTGGTACATTTGTTACATCCGTGTTTACCATTGAAGTTGCACACTCCTTTGATCATAGCTCTAGCTGGCGAATCGCAAACGAAACATTTTATTGTAAAATGAATTTTTTTCTGTTCAAAGCTTAAACCAACATCCAATAATTGCTTCAGTTCCTCAACAAATGGTGATAAAAACTGATTAACATCTTTTGGTTTTCCATGACCAGCATAAATCCCAACAATAAAGGGTTTGACTTCAGGTTTTTCAAAAATGCTGCATAATATAGGCCAAAATTGTTGCTTTGAACTATTACAAACTGGTAATCCGTCAATATTAAAAGAAAGTGAAAATTTATCATTACTTGCCATACATTTTTTAAAAATTTTTGTAAGCGGTGTGATAAGACCATTGTGCCAATATTCTCCGGGCTCAACAGAAGTCGTAGTTACGTTTCTGGGTGTATCCATAATTGTCCTTGGGTCTTCTGGAAGTAAGTTTGGTGTTCTATCATTTAATATTAGCGCTAGTGATCTCAGAGCTGTATGAGTTATATTATTTTGCTGTGCCCATGCCTTTATTTTGTACCGAAAGGCAATTTTATCGCTGGTACTTGTGATGATATATTCAATTTTTTCATCAACATTACTGTGTTCATCTAATATAGTAAAATCGTTGGTATCACATTTAGCACTCAATTCATATGTTTCTACTGAACCCTCATTCTCAGTCCCAAGTCTATTAAAGCTAAAGTCGTATGAAACATTTTCAGCATCATTTCTTTTTTCTTCTACGGAACCTTCATTTTTATTCATAAAATTTAATACCTCTACGTTATTCGCATTTGTTGAATTTCTATAACAAATTAACACAATATTATTAAAGCCTTTTACTTATAAGTTGATTTTTAATAAAAACTGTACTTGCCCTCCACAATTAAAATTAGAGTTTTGGTTTGGATCATGCAATATTTTTCGCATGGAATTGTTACAGCTGACATCAAGTTGAACAATCCTTCGATATGCCTTTAATACTTTACGGCGATATCCGCCACTTCGTTTGAGATTTTTCCATTGAGAAGAATTCATATTTGGCGTACAAACACTACAAAAAACTGAAAAAATATGTAACCAACGACTCATGTCACCGCCATTTTGACTGCCAAATAATTCTATTATAATTAGGTAGTTCTAAAAACGCATCTTTTAGATCCGTAAGATTTTATTAGGGGAACATTAGACCTTGTTTGTAACTTGTAGTGTCATATGGCTTCTTTCTGGGTCTTATATAAACACTTAAGTGGTCTAGAAGTGAATATTACTTCCTAATGAAATGGTTGTACAGCAATATATACTTGCCACTGTTTTGCGCTTGTCAGATCTACAAAAGGTAGTATTAGATCAATCTTACCACTGTTAGTGAATTATGACACTCTTATAGCATTGTGAGATTTAAAAAGGTGTCAAAATTAACTACTGTGTAACTTTAAGTGGCATTATAAAAAATATAACACTGAAAGTGGTTTTTATAGGTTGCACCCATATTTTCCACTCATGAGCAACCAGATGCTGTATTTTCCACCAATATATAAGCTTTATGGACCTATGAGTTACAAGATAAGCTGCAATATTCACTAATGTGTTGCTCGGGAGTGTAATAAATCTTGTACTTGTGTATATAATAGGCTATGATATGACTTTCTTTTTACCTCTGATTTTGTTACGACAATTACTTTCTAACAGTAACGATACAAATTTTAAAAACGAGTGGGTAAGTATTCTGAAAATTAACTAGGCTAAAGAAACAAACAAACAAACATTAATGCTAACAAATATTCACTAGAAAAAGTAAGCCCATATCAGCTGAGAAACTTTCAACTACCTTTGTGGTGCGGCTTTACGTGCCTTTCGAAGCACGGAGGAGCTCGAGATGATATATTTTTGGTCACCCATCCGATGACCGGCCTTTGCGAAAGTTGCTTAACGGCAGCAATCGCAGACCGGATGCGTTAACCACGGCGCCATCGAGCTCCTAAATGATGGACGAGCGTTGTTAACGATTATATATTTTATTTAATATTATTATGTTCACAGTGTAATAAATCTTGTACTTAAGTTTATAATATGCTATGATAAGACTTTCTTTTTACCTCTAATTTTGTTGCGACAATTACTTTCTAACAGTAACGATACAAATTTTAAAAACGAGTGGGTATTCTGAAATTAGTTAGGCTAAAGAAACAAACAAACATTAATGCTAACAAATATTCACTAGAAAAAGTGAGCCCATATCAGCTGAGAATTGAACAGGACAACCAATTGTCACGGGATAGCCTGAACAATTGACCAAGAGAAATCTTGAGTTGATTCCTGGCTGATACAGGGTTCGACTATAATTGAGCATTGTGAATAAAAACTACTTAAAAAATAGAACACAATCACAAAATATTTTATGCGGGCGGGAATCGAATCCTTAACAATCGTGGCGCGAACCTTCGCTGTTTGGATAGGAAGAACAGGCCATAGGCCGCCCCACGGACCCAGTGCCAGCCGAGACCAATGGCTTTATGTGTCTTCTAAAGCATGGAGGAGCTCGAGATGATAAATTTTTGGTCACACATCCGATAACCGGCCTTTGTAAAAGTTGCTTAACGTTAGCAATCGCATGCCATCGAGCTCTTCAAGACAGCCCATACCCTTATAAAAATTTCGTCTCATATTACCCCGACAAAACGACGCCTTCATATGATCGCATCCAAAAAAGGAAACTAAGGCTGATTAAACAATGAAGCTTGTTTGATAAATGAAATGGCGATCAATAATCAACTTTATAACAGTTCTTAATAGAGATTAATATTAATAATTTTATTATCTACTTATTCTTTAATTTATAGCAATAAAGAAAGAACATTTACTAGTGAACGTGGTTTTATAAATTATGGGTTTATAAACAGATGTCAAGAGATTTTTCTATCACTTTTATCGATAGACACCTCTCAGTAATCAGGGCTACCTAATTTGAGGTACTGCAAGAACTAGTTCAGTCTCCAAGTTTAAATCAGCAAAGCGATATTATGTAAGTAAGTGTTTAGTATTTTCGTATTTTATTGTGTGAAATAAATAATAATTCTGAGTAAAATATTTTTTATCATTAGAATTAATCGATTATCTTTGCATATTTACAGGTCTAACTGGTCAAGCAATCCGTTTTGGGAGGACGAAGTGGTTGAATCATCATCAGAGGATATCAACCAACCATCTACTTCTAAAAAACGTCTCGCCCCGAAAAAAGCATCCACCAAAAACCAACGTTCAAGACCCAAGAAAGTGGCACCAACAACCGCGACAGCAAATGAATTGTTTGGAAGTTGTACAGAATCGGACGAAGAAGACATTCCAGCCTCACAACTGCCACCGCTGTCACCGTCTGATGGGCCGATAGTTAAGCGGAAACGAACGGAACAAGTTCAAACAGTAAGTCTTGAATACATCAATTATTTTATTTTACTAAACTGGAGTGTTTCTTTGGAATTAAGATAGCTAATAAATTATAGAGGAGTCAAGTATTAAATAAAAATGTAAATAAGAAAGTTTATTGTGCAGAAGATAACTTACTTTCAATTCGTTTCGGATAGCTGTATTACACGCCGCACCGTGCGCCGTGAAGAAGGCATATCATTTTTTACTGCAACTTATTTCTATGGTTCGAAGTTCAATGTTTGCTAATTTCTTTCAACAAAGTTAAACTGCAATGTGTCTATTAATATCTATCTAATCTTCGACGCCAGTTTGATAAAGAGGCAGAGACCTCGTTTTCTGTCAGGTTCTGGGTTCGAATCCCGGTAGGAGCACATGATGTTGACAATAAAATTTATTTCTATACTAAACTTGTGTTCTTATTACAGGCTAAACACAAGGGATCGACGCCGGTACGAGCTGCACGATTGCGAAGTTTTCTGACGCAACGTGGAGCCTCGGGTTATACTTCGATCCGGTCAAGTGTGGGGAATACTACATAGAGCTACGGGTCTACAATTCGCGGGAAGCTGAGCGGCTGCCAGCTGATGAGCGCTGGAAAAACGCGTTAGTGGCAGTGAAATTGGCGTGTGATACAAATACGTCGGTGTGGCGAGCGACAACCAGCTTAGTGCAAGCCGCTAAGGAAGAATTTATTCACGTGCAGCCAGTCATGTACCCCACGAATTTGTAAACGCAAAATTTTTCGGGAATGACCCTGACCCTGTTTTATCAAATACGTTTTATAATAAATTACCTAACTTGTAAATTCAAATTCAAGTTTCAAATTATTTTTTCATGATTCCCAGGTAATTCATTATTAGGTCATGTATTGTTATTTTTCTAATAATAATAATAATAATAATAATAATAAAAAGTTTTTATTGCAAAAGAAAGTAAAAATTTACAGAAGTCTTAATTAATGGCGACTGCATAATCTGTACTTAGCTGTATCGTAAACAAATAAAATAAATATATATTTTTATAACCTTTAGGTTGTATACTTAAAAAATAGAAATAAATGAAAATAAATAATTAAGAAATAAATATTATCAAATTGAATGTGTTTTTGTTTTACAGCGGCAATGACAGAAAATTACATAAAATGACATAAAACATAAAATGGCATAAAATCAGAAAACAGCATAATACATACATAGCATTATAAAAAATTGTATTATAAGAAAATTGTGAATATCATACTTACATAAATTGCCATGCGAAGTAATAAATTATCTTGCTTAAGGTTAATTGATAACATTTTAATACTAAAATATTTTATCTAGTGAGTGGGTCTATACTGAATACTCTCTTAAAAAATGGTTTTCTGTACAAATTGTAATATTGATGTTTATAGGTATGCATCTCATAAAAAGAGTAACCTTCATAAATTAAACTGTCTCATCAGTTCAGAATATAAAAATGTACAGGTAATAGCCAGTGCCTTTAAAAACAGGATTATAAGCTATAGAGTAAATTTAATTAATGAACAATTAAAACCAGAAAAGTTTTTAAGTAGTATATACACGATGGTGTTTAATCTCATCAAAAAGTCTCTAACTAAACATAATGCTGTTAAAGTTAATCTAGAGTTATTTGTTTCGTACTTTTTACCAAAAAATGAGGAAAAGTCATTAAAATCATTCAATACGCAGTTCTTCACTGTTTTTCAGAACACTGATTTAAAGTTACTTTATAATGATTATGTTGAAAAGCTGTCAACAAAGTGTACCGAATTCGAACATTCAGAATCTGGTTGGACGATGGATTCAATAAATCATTTAGAAGTAAATATTAATAAGTACAACCCCTTGCGAGCACCCGCTACACCCCACCCATACATAGACTTGCCAAAAAAAATTCGTAATACAAAATCTTGTTTGAATATACAAAACAAAGATGCGCATTGTTTTTTATGGAGTATTATTGCACATTTGTATCCTACAAAATATAATCCCAACCGAGTATCATCATCATATTCACGTTATAAAAGTGTAATAAATATTTCTGGTATGTCTTTTCCTCCTTGTTTTGAGGATATAAAACTATTTGAAAAGTTAAATGAAAATGTATCTGTAAATGTTTACGGAATAACGAGAAATAAAGATATTGTTGGACCTCTTTATAAAACAACAAATCGTAAATTTACTCATGTAAATTTATTGCTTATTCATAGTAATAATAAGAATCACTTTTGATTAATTAAAAACTTCGGGAAACTTGTACATAATCAGTTAACAAGACATAAGTCTAAGATATTTTTGTGTGACGAGTGTTTTATTTATTTTGAATCAGAAAAAAGGCTTCTATCACATGATTGTGCGAGAGTCAAAACTGTTTTACCTGAGCCAAACAGTAAAATACGTTTTTCACACTTTGAAAGAACGCAAAGAATACCTATAATAATATATGGCGATTTCGAGAGCTTATTGAAAGAATATTCAGATAAGGGCAAATCTCAGAATGTTGAAGATATACAGATACACGAAGCTTCATGTTTTGCTTATTATATATGTTGTAATTCTAAACCAGAACTCAATGAATTAGTATCTTATCGTGGTCCAGAGTGTGCAAAAAAATTCGTAGAGACGATTTCATGTGATATAAAAAAAATACACAAATTACTCTCGGTTACTTGCACAATGTTACCTCTCACATCTGAAGAGAAGAAATCCTTAGATAATGCTACGATGTGTCATATTTGTAAAATGACTTTAAACAAATTTGATAAAATTGTGGCTGACCATGATCATTTCACGGGTAGATATAGAGGACCCAGCCATAATTCTTGTAATTTGAATGTGAAAACGTGTCAATTTGTTCCCATTGTGTTTCATAACCTTTCTGAATATGATTGTCATCTATTCATAACAGAATTGACTAATGTGAGTGGTCGAATAAATTTGATCCCAAAAACTAAAGAAAAATATATATCTATTACAAAATTTATACCAATTGACTACAAAAGGTCAGCCCAATTAAAATTTATAGACTCTTTTAACTTCCTGAGTTCTGGATTAGATAAATTAGTCAAAACTTTACGTTCTGAAGATTTAATACATCTTAGTAAATATTTTATCAATACTCGTTCTTTAGAATTACTTAGTAAAAAAGGTGTATATTGTTATGATTATATAGATTCATGGGATCGTTATAACGAAACTTCAATCCCAGATAGAAAACATTTCTATAACAAATTTATTTCGGAAGAGATTTCAGAACAAGATTATGAACACGCAAAAACAGTATGGAATGAGTTTAATATTAAAAATCTGGGTGAATATACAGACTTGTATCTTAAGTGTGACGTCTTGCTTTTATGTGACGTTTTCGAAAAGTTCAGAACGATGAGTTTGACTCATTATAATTTAGATCCCTGTTATTATGTTTCGTCTCCGTCTTTAAGTTGGGACGCTATGTTAATGTATACAAAAATTGAACTGGACTTAATCACAGATGTTGAAATGTACCAAATGCTAGAAAAAGGTATAAGAGGAGGTCTAGCGCAATGTTCGCTAAGACATGCTAAAGCGAACAACAAATATTTATCAAACTACCAAAAAAATGCGCCGACATCGTTTTTGATTTATTTGGACTGTGTAAATCTCTATGGGTTTGCGATGATGAAACATCTGCCAACCAGTAACTTTAAATTTTTAAATGAAAAAGAAATACGAAACTTTGACGTGCATTCTATATCTGATGCTAACAGTCAAGGCTTTATACTCGAGGTAGATCTTGAATATTCTGATAAAATTCATAACTACCATTCAGATTTACCTTTTGCGCCTGAAAAATATAAGCCCCCAGGTAAAACTAATGATAAACTCGTGGCCAACCTGTATAATAAATATAAGTATGTTATTCACTATGTTCACTTGAAACAATGTTTAAGAAATGGTTTGAAGCTAATAAATATACATAGAATTTTATCTTTTAGCCAAGCAGCATTTTTAGAACCCTACATAATACTCAACACATCACTTAGACAGGCAGCAAAATCAGATTTTGAAAAAGATTTTTTTAAGAAACAAAACAATAGCATTTTTGGAAAAACTATTGAAAATAAAAGAAAACAAGTTGATGTAAAACTAGTCAGTGTCTGGAAAGATAATGCAAATAAAACTAATAAATTAAATGGAGCAGAAAAATACATTAGTGCGCCTAATTTTAAGAGTTTATCTGTTTTTTCTGATAACCTTGTTGCCATCCAAATACAACAGTGTAAAATAAATTTAGACAGACTAATATATATTGGATTTTCTGTACTAGAATTAGCAAAATCTCACTTGTATCAGTTTCATTATTCAATATTAAAAAAAAATATGGAAAAAACATTCGTCTTTGCTATACAGATACTGACAGTCTCCTTTATTTTATTAATACAAACGATTTTTACGACGACATGAAAAATTGCCTTCAATATTTTGATACTAGCAATTTTGAACATAATAACATTTATGGTATGCCTAATGTAAATAAAAAAATACCTGGATATTTCAAAGATGAAATGGGCGGAAAAGTAATATCTGAATTCATAGGATTACGTGCCAAGTTATATTGCATTAATACGGAGACATTGTCCATAAAAAAAGCAAAAGGGATAAAAAAAAGTGCGACTAAAAAACTTGATATGAAAAAATATAAACAGTGCTTGTATACAAATGAAGAGCTCAGAGATAACATGTGTATAATTAAGTCAAAAAATCATAAACTATTTACTCAAAAACTTAATAAGTTAATCCTTAGTAAATCGGATGACAAAAGACAACTCATAGATAATAAAGTTTCGACTTTGCCATGGGGTCATTATAGTAATGTCATTTAAGTAAGTAAATTATCTTGTTGAACTACATACAGTTCGATGTAAGTAGGTATATTAATCATAAAATGTATTTTTACTTTTTTGTCAATTGTAATTTTGTATAGAATTAAGAAAATGTATTAATTAATTATGAATAAATAAATTTTATATTATGATACTATAATGTCTTATTTTCCCCATCATTTTGGTTTTACTCTTATGAATTAAAATGGAAAAAAATGTAATTACAGCATTAATTTTTATATTTCAACAAAACTAACGATGATCAACTTAACGTTTGAAAACACCTACCACCTACCACATGGTATATACAGTCATGAACATTAACCTGTAATCAATGTGACTCTTAATACGAACGATGGAATAAGATTCAAAACTAGTCAAAAGAGCATGGTAATGTTTGTGACTGCATGTAAAACGAAGAAATAAAAATAAAACAAAAAAATATTAATTAACGATTAATTTATTTTAAAACACTTATATTTAAGAATGTTTTTATTTTACTTACTATTTACAACTTTTTATTATTAACTTTTATATCAAACATTTAAACAAGAATATAAAATTATAATATAAAAGTAGTCTATACAAACTAGGTACTAAAAAAAAACCTAAAAAATAATACAATTTAAATGCTTACATCTACTGTTATAGCTAGACACTACTCGCCACAGATTCTACTCGCATTCATACAATTTCTTTCCTATTTTTTTAATGATATTATTTGTAGCATCTCTAACTTCGTTGAAACCATTGCTATCTTCTACCACATACTGCACACTTATAGAAGCATTTTCACTATCGCTAAAATCATTTTCATTGTCTTGATCCTTTATTTCAAATATATTTTTTTTAATTAGATGTCGGTTTGTCTGCGCAAAATTACGTCGAATAATGTAGGAAGATAACGACTCAGATGCACATTTCCTCTTCTTAGCCCTCTGTTTATGATTAGATTTCGGTGCCTGGTCGTTTGTAGATTTATTAGTAATTTGCAAATCTCTAACTCGCTGCTCTTCAAATTTATCTAAATATCCGTCAACGTCTTGGGCATAATAAAACGGATTTGTGATGGGATCCATATCCTCGATTTGTACTAACTCCGGTATATTCTGAAACAAATGAAAAAAGCAGTTTTATTAACATGTAACTAAAATAGGAAAAACATTGTTTATTTAAAATTAGAATAAGATGATATTCTCTGAACTTACCATCTCAAGGAGCTGCGTGTTAAGGTGGAGATGAGAAGATGCTTTGATGGTTGACAAAGATATAATGTGGTCCCGAGCTAACATTACGTTTCAAGTAAGTTCGTATAAACAACTTAAATAAGTTAAAAAAACGATGACTTCAGCCTTTTATGATTTTGCTTACAGCGTTATATCATTTCCAGAAAAATATACCTTAAGCAAATCAGTTAAAGTGTCTTTAGTAATTTGCAGTGTAATGTTTTTCATATATAGGTAAGGGGGGAATGAAGTGCTCAATATGGTAAAGTATGCGTGTATATATAGGTATTATAATAGAAATAGAAATAGAAATATATGTATTGTCTTTCTTATATCGCATATTTATATCTACCATCCTAACTTTATAGTATATGTATATAACAAATACATAACAGAAAACTAATGTATAAAAATGTAGGCGAGTACATACTTACATAATAATTATTTTAACTACTAATAAAGTTCTTGATGTTTTGCAAAATTCTAGTAGGTTATATGAGTTAGCACTAAGTCTTAACGTCATTTTATTGAAAACTGTGAAACACAGTGGTCAAGTTCGAACAGCAGATATGAAATTTTTCAAACAAAAACAAACATTAAAATTAGAATGTATTTGTCCTCCACCATCTCATGAAGCGAAACGACATGGTGACTTATTGCCAAATAGCATACGTTGTATTGTTTGCGGTCCATCGAATTGTGGAAAGACCAACTTAGTAGTTAGTTTATTATTACATAAAAATGGTCTCCGTTTTCGTAACCTTTATGTGTATTCAAAATCTTTATATCAACCTAAATACATATATTTAGAAAAAGTATTAAATATGGTTTCTGGTACAACTTTCAACAAGTTTAATCATAACAGCGATATCTTAAGCTCGCAGGAAGCTTTGGCAAACTCAATTATTATATTCGATGATGTTGCTTGCGAAAACCAAAACAGTATTCGGGATTATTTCGCCATGGGTCGTCATAAAAATATCGATTGTTTTTATATTAATCAAACTTATACAAAAATACCCAAACAACTTATAAGAGACAATTCTAACCTAATAATATTATTTAAACAAGATGATATCAATTTAAGACACATTTATGACGAACATGTAAGTTCTGACATGTCATGGGCTCAATTCCGCGAAATGTGCTCAACTGTTTGGAATAAGCCTTTCAATTAACTTGTAATCAATAAAGACTGTGAACGAAATAAAGGATGTTACAGAATGGCATTCGACACATTTATAGTGGTGGATTAGCATACTTAAGAGGTTGTTATATGTGATGAACAGAATTTCATATAATAAATATAATCATAATAGTGAAATATTGAGTCCACATGAGGCTTTACCTGATTCTATTATCATTTTCGACGACGTTGCTTGTGAAAATCAAAATATCATAAGGGATTATTTTGCTATGGGACGTCACGAGAATATTGATGATTATTGATAACGGATGTTACAGATTGACCTTTGACACTTTTATAGTTCTGGACTAACGTACAAAACAGGTTGTTACACTCTGAATAAATCACTCTCATTCGTGATTCAGAATCAAACAGTACCTATCCTATCTAAAATGGAAAAAAATCTGAAGCAACAACTTGTGAAATCTGCTGCAGCTGTAAAAAGAAAAGTTGAAATGATAAAGGATGCAAGAAATTCAAATAATATTGCACTGAAAACAATATTTAAGCCTATAGTTGAACCACTCAACTTATTAGCAAATAAAAATGAAGATAAGCATCAAAAGAATAATAAGCAGTTTTTGTCTTTTAAGAAAAAACTAAAAAAGATCATAGCGAGACCTTGTCGTCCTCTAGTGAAGATTTTAATGAAGTTTACAGTGCAGAAGAAGAAATAGAATCTGATAGCGGCATACACAAAAACAAAACACTTACAGTATCGCCTTCTGAGGATCACAATGTCAGCGAAGGGTCATTCCAGTCTTTTCAGTCATCACCAGACGCTGAAAATCCTACACTATCATGGTCAACATCATCGCATGTTATGGACAATATACCTTTTGGAGTTAGAAATAAATGCGGGAAATTGTTGCTTGGTAAAACCCGCGTCTTTGATGATGGTAAAGTCCTAAAAATAGGAACGCACACATTGAATAAAACAGATGGATTAAAAGAGCTCTTATTTAAAAAGAAACCAAATTTAGATATAACTACAGATAGAGATTTACATAACTATAAACTACTTTTATTAGAAACCAATGCAGACAGACGCAATTATGATTCATCCAAACAAATCAACAGCAATAGAGGATTTAAGTACATGAATGTTATAAAACCTCTATTTAAGTGTGCTAGAACAGCAACTACAAGTGCGGAGAGTCTTTCACATGGAGAAGGTATTAAGGTACTAAAAGAAGTGAAAAAGAATACGGATTTGGTTTATTGGGATGATCCAAATGAGTTAGTAGAACGATTAAAAATATTACTTGCTTCACGAGATGCGGGTAACAGTGGCTTAGACAATGAAATTATCGCAATTATGGAAGAACTGTGGGAAGCAGGAATAATCAAGAATATAAAATATAAAGAACGTTTGATAGGGAAATTGATCAGTTTGAATAACGCATCAGTGCAGCAATGAACATTGACAAATTTGGTCATCATGTTCATAAGCGTCTACGATTAGCGGAATATATTGATACCTTCGGCGATACATTGGTGAAGTCAGATGCAGGGCACTACGATTTGAAATCATCAAAATTGAAAGGTTTAACTTTTCCAGACGAAGAGGATGAAGCAGTAAATAAAGCGTATTTAGATAAAACAGTTCAAGACCTAAGAAACGAAATAAAAACAGTTTCTCTTGATGTTAAGAAATACCTAAATAACTTGGAAAAGGTGGCTTCAAATCGTTTGAGTAATTTATATTATACTAAAACAGAGATTGATTTTTTAATTAACCAAAAAATAAATAAAAATCAGTAAAAAAGACATCGTCAATGAACTACACAAAGCAGCAAGAAGAAATTTTCCGCGTCGATGTACAATCATAAAAGGAGTAGATGATTTATGGCAAGCTGACCTTATGGATTTTCAGAAATATTCACATTTCAATAAAGGATTCAAATACATTTTGAAAGTAATAGATACTTTATCAAAATATGTGTGGGTAAACCCTTTAAAATCAAAAGAGAAACAATGCGTTGCACATGCGATGCAAGAAATACTAACCAATTCGTCACGAAAACCTAAATATTTACAAACTGATTTAGGCAAAGAGTTTTATAATGATACTTTCAAAAAGTTATTAGTTAAATATAATATAAATCATTATTCTACCTACTCCGTGAAAAAAGCTTCTATTGTAGAACGAGTAATACGTACGGTAAAACATAACCTTTACAAACTTTTCAGTTTGCACGGTCATTATCAATGGTTGGGACAAAATTTAAATTCAGTTGTAGAAAACTATAATAACACTACTCACCGCATAACTAAATTTAAACCTATTGAAGTCAACAAAAAAAACCAGATGGTTGTAAAGTCTAACATTATTAAAACACAAAGACTTAAGGTGGTTCGTAAACCTAAGTTTCAACTTGGTGATCATGTCCGTATTAGCAAACATAAAGGCGATTTTTACAAGGGTTACACCCCGAACTGGTCAACCGAGATATTTGTTGTAGTTAAGGTAAATCATACGAATCCACCTACTTACCATTTAGAAGATAAACACAAACAGAGGATTCTGGGATCTTTCTACGAATATGAATTACAAAGAACTAAATTTACTGATCTTTATCTTATTGAAAAAGTTATAAAAAGAAAAGGTAGAAAACTTTTTGTAAAATGGTTAGGTCTCAGCGATGAAGAGAATAGTTGGGTGGATAAAAATACGCTAGTTTTGTAATATAAATAAAGCGTTGTAATTAAATGTAACTCACTTCAAGAACATCGATGAAGAGAGGAAGTGGTATTATTAATGGCTTAATAAATAAATTCCCGTTTGAGTTACATGTTTCTGGTTATCAGTTTTGTGGACCCGGAACAAAACTTCAAAAACGATTACAAAGAGGCGATCGAGGCATAAATAAATTAGATGAAGCTTGTATGTATCATGATATTGCTTATAATAACAGTGATTTGAGTGTTCGACATAAAGCTGATTTACAACTTTTGAATATGGCTAAGAGAAGATTGAAATCAAAGGATGCAGGGAAGGGTGAAAAACTAGCTTCATGGATTGTAAAAAACGCAATGAAAGCAAAACTTAGAGCTGGAGCTGGAGTTCGGTCATTTATGACAGTTGTAAAAAAAATACAATCACAAATAAAAAAATTAAAATCTAAAGACAATCGTACAGCTATAAAATACGCACATGCAGCCGCAAAAAAATTGTTTACAAATAAAAAAGGAATACGGTTGCCACGGTGTATTCCTATTCCAAAAAGTGGAGGTTTCTTACCTCTTATTCCAATTTTCGCTGGATTATCAGCTCTAGGTTCACTTGCTGGAGGGGCAGCAGGTATAGCCAAGGCTGTCAATGATTACAAGGCCGCTTAGAAAAATCTTCAAGAATCTGAACGACATAATAAAATGATGGAAGCTGTAGCTCTAGGAAAAGGACTGTATATCAAGCCTCATAAAAAAGGAGCTGGTTTATATCTAAATACTTCAAAAAACTAACGAAACGGCTACCCAGACGCCCTCTCACTAATTTCGATATATTGGAGCATGCTATTGATATTCCACACTTTCGAGGAGTTTTCATGAGAGATGCACTGCCTTCAAAACCTAGAAAGAACGAGTGTGCTATAATAAATTTAGATAGTTCAGATAATCCTGGAACCCATTGGGTAGCCTACGTTAAGCATAATGATTACTGTGAATATTTTGATAGTTTTGGCAATCTAAAGCCACCGTTAGAGTTGATAAATTATTTAAGGTATATGTCTATACATTATAATTATGTTCAATATCAAAAGTTTGGAACTATAAATTGTGGCCATCTTTGTTTAAATTTTTTAAGAGACTATTGGAAAAAACATTTATATTGATAATGAAATAAAAAAACTTATCAGTACAAAAATGTCTTTCACTGTGTCAATAACTGGCAGAGGAGAATCTTTAATAACAAATTACTCACCAACCTTGCAATTACGCGGAGAACATGAGTGTGGACTCTTATATTTTTCAACTTTTAATTCTATCCCGAACATAGATGAAAGAAATAATAAATTTTACTATGGCAGTGATAGAATTATCGAAATACCTGAAGGATCCTACGAACTTCAAGATATTTGTGATTTTTTGAAACATAACATTAAGGATGCAGTGCTAAAATTGACTTGCAATAATAATACATTAAAAACATGTATTTACTGTTCTGAAAATGTGTACTTCGATAAAAATGATTCTCTTGGTAAATTTTTGGGTTTTGGTATGGATACAATAACAGCTAACATAAGCACCGAGTCTCGGTATCCCGTCAGCATTTTATCAACAACTGTAGTGCGCATCGAATGTGATGTAATCGGCGGGTCATTTGTGAACGGGAAAGCAAGTCATATAATTTACGAATTTGTTCCTAACGTACCACCAGGTTATAGAATCATCGAAAAACCTAAAAACTTAATTTATTTTCCCGTTAATCAAAGTTCAATCAACTCTATTAACATAAGGTTGCTAGACGCTGAAAATAAGCAGATCAACTTACGCGGTGAAGAAGTACAGTTATATTTTCACTTTAGAAAAAAATGTTAAATTTCAATAAAACCCCATCTACATCTACCGTTCAAGTCAGTTCCAAAAGATCCTCTCAGAAAAGAACACCGATTCGTTTAAAGAAGAAGTTAACAAAAAGCAATAAAGAATTTTTGAAACTACTGGGTTTGTTAAAATGAATATTTTAAATATATCTCAACCAGCATCTTACGATAACAGTATCGAAAGTTTTGAATATCATTCATACAAACCATACGTGACAAGTTTCAACAGAAATGATGAAATAAGAATTCCTATTAATCAGCAAGATTTATATGTACTACCCTCACGAAGCACATTATATATTGAGGGCAAAGTCGATGTGTATAAAACTGTTAATGCTACAAAAGAAAAAGTAACAAGTGTGCATTTCACAAATAATCCTGCGACATTTCTGTTTCAAGACATTCGGTACGAACTAAATGGAGTAGAAATAGATAAAATAAAAAATGCACGTATTACTACAACAATTAAATCTTATCTGTCATTGAATGAAAATGAATCCAAATGTTCAAGAGTTTGGGGATGGTCTACTGCTGGTACTACCAATGTCAGTGATGGAGTATTTTCTGTCTCAATACCATTGAATAAAGTTTTAGGGTTTGCAGAAGATTATGAAAAAAATATTATTAACTGCAAACATGAGTTAGTGTTACTGAGAAGTAATACTAATCTTAATGCGTTAAAATTAAATGCAGGGGAAATTGTGAAGGACATAATCATAAGCAAAATTGTTTGGCGAGTGCCTCATATTAAAGTTTCAGATCGCGAAAGAATTAATTTATTAAAGCATTTAGAAAAAGATAGATCAATAACTCTAGCATTCCGTAATTGGGATTTATATGAATATCCGTTACTCCCCCAAACACGTAAACATACTTGGTCTATTAAAACATCATCGCAAGTTGAGAAACCGCGATATGTAGTTATTGCTTTACAAACTAACCGTAAAAATAATGCAGAAAGATCAATGGCAGAGTTCGACCATTGCAATATACGTGACGTAAAAGTATTTTTAAATTCATCGTATTACCCTTACGAAGGATTGAATGTCAGTTTTGCAGAAGACAAGTTTTCATTAATATACGAACAGTATGCAAGATTTCAACAGTCTTACTACGAACGTCGAGCAGAGATTGATGAGTATAAAAGAATTCAGAGACGTTGCTCCTTTGTTTGTCATAGACTGTTCTCGCCAACACGAAACATTAAAGGGATCTATTGACGTGAGAGTTAAAATTGAAGCAGATCAAGAGATTCCTGCTCAAACAGCTGCATATTGTCTTATCCTAAACGATTGCTTATTTGAATATAAGCCTTTGAGTAACATTGTTAAGAAAGTATCATGAATAGCAATACTATAATTGTAGACCTACAAGGATTTAAAGATTTAGAAAATAAGTTTATTGTCAAAGAATTAGCAATAGCATCTAGAGAGCATACACAAACATTTCTTATCAAGCCGCCATATTCTTTAAATAGTCTTTTGAACGAAGAAAAAAGCAAGTAAGGTGGATAGAAAAGAACCGAGGGCTCTATTGGAATGAAGGATTTATTGATTATCGTGAATTTAAACGTATAGTGGTTCCCCATTTAAGAGAAAAAAAAATTTTAACGAAAGGCTTGGAAAAAGTGAAGTGGATTCAAGAGCTATGTCAAAATTGTGAAATAATAGAATTAGGGGAAAAGGGATGTTCAAATTTTTTGAAATTATATAACGATTATTGTAAAAACAGCAAAGAAATTAGTTGTGTTTATCATTATAAAATGTGTGCTTTAAAAAATGTATTATGTCTTAAATTATGGTACTGTAATAACTATGTATATAACTTTTTTTAAATAAAAGCACTCTCAAGTTCCTCAGAAATGTAAATATCTTTTTTATTTATCACTTCACCATCACATCTGGGTTCTGCATCATGCCGCTAAAGAGAAGCGAAAACCGTATGAACGATGAACGAGCGAACCGTTCGAGCGAAGCAAGCTCCCGCTTCGCTCTTACAACTTGATCTATAACTTCAACTTTAGTTTATGGCAACCGAGTCACTTTTAGGTTAGCAACCATTACTGTAAATGACTCTTGAAACAGCACAGTGTATAGCGTGGTTGACCAGTTATAAAATTGGGTTCAAAACAGGGTCTGACGTACGTAGTGTGGTTTTGATGTGCACACTGAAATAAACAGACATAAGATTTAGAATTGGCGAGTTTTGCATTGTGACAGTCGAGCGAAGCGAGAACTTGAACGATGAACGAACGAACGAACGAAGTAAAAACTGGCGATAAAATCTGTCAATAGAACTGGGGGTTCTGCATCACGCCGCTCGAGCGAAGCGAGAGCAAGTGATGCAGAACCCCCAATTCTACCCTACTCACAGCATATATCAGTAAAAGTAACCGGTGTTACGTTATGACAATTGACAGCTGACAATGGGCAACCATACTAGACGCGCGAACGGGAACGACTGGCGAGCCGTCGTTTGTTCTGGATACATTATAATAAGGTGCTACGTTAGCACAAATATACAATGTTGCGACACGATAGTGCCGCTACACACTCACACCAATTACCCTAGCCCTACTTTGGGGCAGTACAGTAAGACTTGTGTTATGGGATACCAGGGTAACGGATATACATACATAATGATACATAGTTAAGAATATTTTTTTTTAATATATATAAACAGCCATGACTCAGGTACAAATGCCCGTATTCATCATACAAACATTTGCCTCTACCAGGATTCGAACCCAGGACCTCTGAGTAAGCGACACCTTGAAAACCGGTGTGCAAGCCACTCCACCACGGAGGTCGTATTAAAAGTTTTTTTAGACATTTGACTGATTTCGCTAAAATTTATGAATGTTTCAGCTTCTGCTACTTCGACAAAAGCGCCTGGATCCGGAAGGAGCGATTTTGATATCGAAGTTGTCGTGGAGAGGGACTTGGGTGAGCTTAATGAAGGCAGCGACGTCGACCTAGAAGATGAAACTGCCAATCCCCGGGATGTAGATGAATTTGGGGACGTGGAGGAATGAATCGAGGACCCGGTGCTGGCCGAGGCATTAAATAATATTGACAATGCTGCCGACACCGCTCTCCGGTCCGTGGTAGGCTATGAGTTGGACCTACTACATTTTGACTGGAGAAGCGACCCAGAGAATTTTGAGGGAGTGAGGGAGGAGTTTGTTGTGCCATCTACTGGCCCAACTTTTGATACCGCGGGCATGACACCGTTAGATGTGTTTCAAAAAATTTGGGAAACTGATTAATATCAGTATTCGCCCACAGTAAATAATTCGCCCACATTGTGCGCGAGACGAATAGGTACGGCAACGAGCTTGTGACGTGTAACGAAAAACCCAACTCCCGCATAAAAAGGTGGAAAGACGTCACCGAAAATGAAATAAAAACATTTTTGGCTATTATCATGTTACATTCGCTCGTGATCAACAATGTGGAGCGGGAATATTGGTATCCCAAATTGAAAGAACTCCGAATTGGGAGTTTTGGGGCTATTATGCCTTTCAACAGGTTTATTTTAATTAAACGTTGTCTACATTTTGTAGACAACAACTCCTTGCCCATGAATCCCAACAGACTCCACAAGATTATGCCCATTATCGAGCACCTAAACCGCAAATTTAGCTCTTTATATCTACTTGAGCAAAACATCGCGATCGACGAGTCCCTTTTTTTATGGAAGGGGCGAGTCCCATTTTCTCAAAAAATTTTGACGAAAAAAGCTCGATAAAGAGCTACTTAAACTTATGTCGAAAGATATTATTAATGCGATTCATACATTTTATTAATAACGACTGCATTCTCGACAGAAACGATAGCCGCAAAATTGCAAAAATCCGCCCGTTATTAGATTATTTAAATAATAAATTCCAGGCCACTTACAGTCCTCGCCAAGAGCTCTCTATCGACGAGTCGTTGATGCTTTGGAAAGGACGACTGAGCTGGGTTCAGTGCATTAGGAGCAAAGCAGCACGATTTGGCATAAAAAGCTACGAGCTTTGTGAGGCTGTAACTGGCTATGTTTTGAATGTTATCATATATACCGGCAAAACATCTAGCAGCAGTAGGCCGGTATACGGTTTCACTAGCAGCACTGCAAAAATTGTTATTAATTTAATGCATAATTATCTCGGAAAGGGATACTCCCTTTTTATGGATAACTTTTATAATTCGGTAGAATTGTGTCGATTTTTGAAATCGCATAAGCGGACTGACGTCGTCGGGACTCTAAACCGAAGGCGGCGGAATACGCCCCTAGAAATAATGGCCGGTTTACATTATTTCAGTGCAGCGATCCAGTCCAGTACTGGATTGCTTACTGGAAAAATGTAAACCAGCACTGGAATAAACTGAATCCAGTAAGCATTCCAGTTCAGTAACTGGATTCGCGGTCTACTTTTGAATCCAGTGCGATCAATCCAGTGCAACTGGAATAATGTAGACGGCCAATCCAGTGCCATTCCAGTGCTAACGAAGTACACACGTGTTAGTTGTTTTTGCGGACTTTTTTTTGCGAAGAAAAAGGATTTAACAATGGTGAAGAAGTTATCTGAAGACGAAACTGAAAAGTTTGTCACTATGTACAGAGAAAATCCGTGTTTATGGGATATAACATCAGAACATTATAAAAACAAAGCTATGCGCTAAACTGCTTTGCAAAATATGTGCATTGGTATGGAAATTGAAGGATTCACATTGGAAGATAAATATATATGCCATTTAAAATTATATACAAACTTTCTAACGGTCACTAATTGGCGCCAATATCACAAATACTCGTTTTACCAATTTTCGATATACCGCATCCAGTATTCAACTACGCTCTGTGAGTTTAGCTCCGTGGTCGCTCGGTGATGCATTCCAATATTGCCAAATATTTGTTTTCTACTTTACACTTTATTGTTATATCTTTATAATTTGCGTCCTTACTTTAACCATTCCTTTACTAATATCCTTAGTACGCTTGTAATTTTTGTTATAGTTGAAAATGTTTTTCTCGGTAAGTGAATTATTTGTAAGTAATTCTTTTTGAGAAAATAAAGTTCTTAAACCACAAGATGTGAAAAACAAAATAAAAAGTATTCGTTCGACATACTACCTTGAACTAGACAAGATTAAAAAGTCATCAACATCTGGTGCTAGTGGCAATGTTTACCAACCCAAAGTGAAATGGTTCGCTGAATTCAATTCATTTATTAAAAATGTGATGGTGAAGCGTAAAACACACGTATGTATTTTAAGATTTTTTTTATTTTTATTTTAGTAGCATATTATATGTTAAAACACAAATTTATCAATGTATCATATGATTTTGCCATGGTACTTTTCCTTCGTTCACAAAATAATTAGTAAATTGAGTTCTTTTTTCCCTGGCATGTGCTGCTGAGTTGTTACTGCCCTGCTGTATGATACTATCTAAAGAGGTTATTTCGGATCTCCACGTTCCATTAATCAAATGATGGTCGTTGTGATCTTCATGGTCTACACAAGTAGTAGTCATATAATTGCTTGACTTTTTTCTCAACCAATTGTGTAGAGAGCAAGCTGCATACACAATGTGATCCACAGTATGCAACTTAGTTGAAATAGCTTTAAATTCTGAATCGACTTACTAATATTCCAAAAGCGTTTTCTACAATGCGTCTAGCACGGGACAGCCTGTAATTATATATTTTTTGTTCAAAAGTTAAATTAGCCACAGGATATGGTTTCATTAAGTATGTTTTTAGTGGAAATGCTGCATCAGCCACAATCACTCCATCTTCTGGAATAAAACTGCCATTTTCTAATTCAGTAAAAATGGAACAGTTTTTGAAAATACCACCATACGAAGCGCTTCCATTTGCACCCACATTGATATTGATTGATATACGTAAAACAGTAATTATGGTCAACAAGAGCCATCAATACTATGCTGTTTTCTTTTTTATAATTAAAGTTCGTACTTCTATATTCATAGGAGCCAGTAATTTTTATATGTTTTCCGTCTAACGCTCCGTAGCACAAAGGAAAGTTCCATTTATTCTGAAAGCCTTCCTCGACTTGTTTCCATTGTTCCGCAGTAAGTATCTGCAAAAATAAAGTAAAAATATTTTATTTTCAGGAAAATACTGATGATGCTCAAAATAAAGAAAATACTGACAATACTCAACCTAGTGACCAATGTGGGAACCCTACCCATACAAACCCAGAACCAAGTCTATCAGAACCGCGAAAGAAAAGAAGTAAAATTTCACAGCTGTCTACAATCGTCAGTAGCATGAAAGATATGCAATACGATTTATCCAAATCAGAAACAGTGGAAGATGAATTCGACATCTTCGGGAAACACATTGCGAAGCAATTAAGAACCCTTTCTACAGAACAGGCTATCCTAGGCCAAGAAGAAATTCAGAGTGTGATAACAAAATGTCGACTACACGATTTGAAATACGGAAATATGACAGTGAATAGTCCTAAATATTCTGCAAACACACATGCCAGTGACAATTCGTCAAGACTAAGTAACAATTATGCGTCAAGACCAAGTACGAGTAGTAGTACTTATATGCCATTAGATAGTCCAGCGTCTGTAGATACACAAACCACTGAGGACTCGTTAAATGTAGTAACCGATGACCCAGAATACATTAATATAATCATGAATGCTTTCAATAATGCTTAATTGTCATACATAGATATGATACTTAATAAAAAAAATATTACTTTGATGTGGTCTTTTAATGCCCTTTTAATTTCTTGACAGACTTCTGGTATAATTTTTGAAATAGTTGGTTTTGGCAATCGAAACATACGACTGAGGCTTCTGTAACTATCTCCAGTAGTTAAAAAAGAAAGAGTGACTTCTAATTTTATTTTTGCGGGAATAGCATCTCTAAACAACGTATTATTACGCTGGATATTAATCGAAACTAATGATAACAGTTCTTCAAAGTTTTCTGCTGTCATTCTCAGTGCCAGTCTATATTCATTGGGATCTTCTACATACCTTCAGTTGTTGCACAAGCATTACTGACCCTCCTTTTTGATCTCTTTCGCTGATCCAATTTCTCACCCAAATCCGTTCCTTTTTGTTTAGTTCCTTATCAACCTCATTAATAACTTCTTGTAGCAAGAGTGATTGAGCACGTTTGAAACATTTTCGAAACTGATCTCTTCTTGAAATCATTGTCACTGTAGTGTTCACACTTCAACGGCTTCTAAATAACTGGAATAATGTAGACGTTACAGATCCAGTCCAGCACTGGACTGGAATCTCGCTAGATCACTGGACTAGAATAATGTAAACCGGCCATAAAAAATATCAGCGACAGGCAAATGGCACGCGGAACAGTGGTATCCAGACACTGTGGTGACATTTCGGTCATAGCGTGGAAAGACGTGAAATTGGTCACCACAGTGTCTACGTACCACAATGCCGAGATGGTACAGGAGTAGTGTATATATGGTTATTCTTCCTCTCAAATACTAAAAACCAATTATTCAATCTGTTTATACTTACTGCTTTGAATAGATCGAGCTCAACCGAGCTGATGGGTCTATTGAGTTATCAGATAATGAGAATAATCATAATACACTAAGACCACAGATCACTTACTTAGGTCTCAGATGAAGTACTGACCTGCTTATTCTCTTAAGTTTAAATGAGCAGATCATGAGCATTCATAATGATAAATATTAGCTTATTAAAATAATCGTAAACCTACTACCCACAGTGCAGTATCTACTCACAGTGAGGGCGCCTCAAGTAGATCGCGCCGAACGAAGATTATAAAATGTAAACATGATATCTTGTATCATTTATTTGATTAGACCACTTCCTAATAGGGTTGGTTACAGTGACATACCGTCAGACTATTCAGCTCAGATATTTTTTGTAATAAAAAGTATGTATCAAGGTTTATTACAAATTTTTATACAGATATAGGTGTAGGTTCCTAAAACTAAGTTTTTCAAAATAGTAAAGTGAAAAAGAACTCAAGGTATTTTTATGAATTGTAACTATTGCTGAAAAGTTATCCTAGGTACATATTAATAGGATTTTGTGAGCATCTAATCGTCAAATAAAACAAATGCTGAATGGTTCGGTACTTAGTAGTTTATTTAGTAATTTAGTACATTATTTTCTATTTTCGTTATAAGTTCTCTTACACATACATAGACATCATCAATATAACCACTCTTAATAACATGTTGTACACAAATATCAGCTTTACACGGACACACGCCTGCATGTCCTTTCGAAGTAAGATCACTCATTATAAGGTCATACATTTCTATTTTAATTAATTTCATGCCCCCGTGACCGGTCTCTTAATACACGAATATAATATATTTTCATCATTGATTCTTTTGCGACTCGTACTCTCAAGATTTATATCCATTGGAATAAAATTGAATAGTGATTCTTCGCTGTCCTGAAAAAATAAAAAATAAAAAGCAATTATTACATAACAATATCAATCATAAATAAATAAGTACTATATTATATTTTTTAATTGTATACTTACGTTCATTTAAATGAGTGTTTTACTTTCTTGAAAGCTTCGAAGTGATTAACATTTTGATAGTATCTACACCGCGAATTTATAGACAAATTTTTTGATAGTTATAAAGTTCAAAATCGTAAAGATACATCATTTTTTACAAATAAATATGTAATTTGCTGACACAATGGAAAAACTAGCAATGATTGTGTTCGTAACCTACTTGCCAAATTAGGGTTTCTGCAATGTATTCTTCAGGATCTATTATGGATTTTAGCGGAGTCAGCTTTTATGCACATGCAATTATCATATCGACACACAACACACACTATAAAATTTGTTTGAATAAATACAGACAAGATTTGGATGGAAGTTATCATTCTGCAGTGAGCAAGCAAGAAACTAAGACTGAAAAATATATAAAATAAAAAATGTAAGTATTTTTTTAATATAATAAAATTGTTCTTAAGAATTCGCTGTACCTACCTACTAATAAACTTTTCTAATGTTTTTTATTTATTTATTTATTTAAACTTTATTGCACACAAAAAGGGTCCAAATGACAGACTTAATGCCATCAGGCATTCTGTCAGTCAACCAGATATCTGATTTTAAGGCTTTGTTATTTTTTTATAGGTCGAAGTCTATGCCTAATCTCAGTGAGGAGCTGTTCCCGCAATCAGATGAGGAATCGAACTACACACCAGCGGTCACAGGAAAGAAACGTGTCAGCCATTACGCTGGCGATGCAAACCGAGAGCAAGATGTTCGTGTAAAGAATGAAGTCCAAACGTAAGTTTTATACTTATAGAATATTTTATATTCAATATTTTTTACAAAACATTCATCTATTCAAAATTTGTCTAGGAGCATTATGCAGCTTATTTTTAATGAGGTTCTTCTATTCGCAGATAACCATCAGACGACGAAGTAAAATCAAATAAGCGGTTGAAGAAAAACAAGCCGATTATCAAAGCGATCCCACCACCAGCTCGAGTGACGGCGGCGGATCTGTTCGGTGAGGAAGACGCAAACAAAGAAACATTGAAATCATCGGACAGGGGTAACTATGAGATAGTACCTCTGCAATCCGTTTTTATTAATAGATTGGCCACAGGGGTATCGAAACAAGTGATACCAGATAAACCTGATAAACTCACTACGTCGAAATAAAAGTGTACAAAGTGTCTGATATAGAGAGAGTAGCACCTGTAAACAGGTGGCGACACTCTGTCGCCGCTATTAAATGTAAAACGGATACAGATAGTGTCTTGTGGCAACATCTCGCCAATGTGGTAACCGCCACATGAAAAGAATTTCGCGGGGTGCCTAACACATATTCATCATTCTTCAGCATGCAGGTGTAGTATGATGAATAAATGTGTGTCGCAAGTTACTATTTGTAATCGATTAATCGATTATACTCGATTATATTGATAAAAATAGTATCGATTAATAATTAAAAATAGATTGTTTAGATAATTTGGACCCCTATCACTATCGATTAATCATCGATACACTATCGATTGTATCATAGAGTTATTAAACTTATTATTATATTTTCTCAATGATTGATTGTATTATATTACTCATTATTAATAATCAATAAATACACTTTGTATCCTAGAGTAATTAAACTTATTATTATATTCTCTCAAAGTGATTGATTGAAATATGATGACAAATATTTACCACCTAAACGATTATTTTATAACAGTTTATCAAAACAACATATATCTGATAGTGAATACACACATGCCCATAATGTTTGGGATCAATTTCATATAATTGACATGGGTGAATACACTGATTTATATTTAAAATGTGATGTTTTATTATTAACCGATATATTTGAAAACTTCAGAACCATGAGTTTGCATTACTATAAGCTAGATCCAGCGTATTATGTTACCGCACCAGGCTTTAGCTGGGATGCGATGCTCCTTTATACTGATGTTCGATTAGAGTTGGTGTATGATCTTGAAATTTATCAAATGTTAGAAAAAGGTATTCGAGGTGGTTTAGCACAATGTACGTTGAGACATGCTCAAGCTAATAATAAGTACTTGCCAAATTTTGATTATTCAAATCCATCGAGTTTTTTAATATATCTGGATTGTAATAATTTGTATGGATTTGCTATGATGAAAAAAATGCCGATATCTGATTTTAGATTCTTATCGTCTGAAGAAATGAACGATTTAAATATCGAAACTATTTCGGATGATAGTGAATACGGATTCATTTTAGAAGTTGATTTAGAATATCCTTATTACCTACATGATGCTCATTGTGACTTGCCTTTTGGTGTTGAGAAACTTATTCCACCAGGTAGTAAATCGACAAAACTTGTGGCAAATCTATATAATAAACACTGTTATGTAATTCATTATACACATTTAAAGGAATGTTTGAAACAAGGACTCTTATTAAAAAAAATTCATCGCGTAATAACCTTTAGGCAAGAAAGTTTTCTGAAGAAATATATAGATTTGAACACAAGTTTGCGTCAGGCCTCTAAATCTGATTTTGAAAAAGACTTTTTCAAGTTATTGAATAATTCAATCTTTGGTAAAACTATAGAGAATAAGCGAAAACAAGTGAATGTGAAACTAGTATCTGAATGGGAGGATAATAATAATGTAACAAATAAACGTGTTGGTGCTCGAAAACTAATTGCAAAACCAAATTTAAAATCAGTATCAATATTTTCAGAAAATTTCCTAGCTATTCAGTTAGGTCTAGAAAAAATTACTCTGGATAAACCGATCTATGTGGGATTCACAGTATTAGAGTATGCTAAAGCACATATGTATCAATTCCATTATAATTTTATTAAACAAAAGTATGGAGAGAATGCTAAACTTTGTTATACTGATACCGACAGTCTCTTATATTTAATTTTTACAGATGATGTGTATGAAGATATTAAGCATGACATTCATGACATTCAAGAGTTCGATACCAGTAATTTTGATAAAAACAATCCCTATGGAATCCCAAGAGTAAATAACAAAATACCTGGCTTGTTCAAAGATGAAATGGGGGGCGAATTAATAACTGAGTTTGTAGGATTAAGAGCTAAACTTTACTGTATTAAGAGTACTAGTGAAGAGATCAAAAAGGCTAAAGGTGTATCTAAGTCTGTAACAAAGTTTTTTAAATCTAGATCATTACCGGCGAGGGTCTACCAAAGCGCAGGACAGGAAGAGGGGGTTGTCAAGGCGGCGATCATTGTCTTTGACGCCGACCTAGACGTGGAACAGCACCCAGAACTCACGACAAATAACATCACAGTCGTGAGGATCCGGACCAGCGCTTGGACGATCAACGCCGTCTCATTTTACCTCGAGCCTAACGCCCCAATCGAGCCCTACGTCGCCCAGATAACTAGGATCATCGCGAAAATAGGAACGGCGGGATTGGTTATCGGGGGCGACGCGAATGCCAAAAGCGTCTAGTGGGGTAGTGCAAAGACGGATCTCAGAGGGCAGGAGCTGGCGGGGGCACTCCATCAGTGGCAGCTTCACATACTTAACACCGGAGATACACCAACTTTCGAGGTGGAAAGAAACGGGAGGACCTGCACCAGCATAGTCGACATTACAGCGGCGTCGGCGGATCTGCTGGACAAAATCGTGGACTGGAGAGTGGACAGGGAAATGACGGGGTCAGACCATAACGCCATCCTCTTCGAACTGGATCTCACAGTAGGGAAATGCATCACACTAAACAGAACCACACGCAAATACAACACAAAAAAGGCAAACTGTAGTGAATTTGATGACAAATTCACCCAGCTTCTACAAACAGACAACATAAACACACAAAACATAAACAAAGCTACTAACACTACACAAATAGAAGAAATACTACACAAATACACGGAATCAATCACACAAGCATGCACACTACACATTCCAGCGAAGAGGCCACAGCAAAAACTCACCATCCCATGGTGGACCGACGAGCTGTACCGCTTAAAGAGAAGAGTCGCGACGATGAAGCGAAGGATCCGCGGCGCCGCTCCGATCAGACGAGCGAGAGTGGTGCAGGAGTACCAGGAAGAAAAGGAAGTGTATCATAAAGCTGCCAAGGATGCCCAGACTGCCAGCTGGAAAGATTTCTGTCAGAGGCAGGAGAAGGAGACGGTATGGGACGGAATATACCGAGTAATAAAGAAGACAGAAAGGAGAAAAGAGGACCTGCCCCTGAGGAAAGACGGGAAAATGCTGGGACCGGATGAGTCAGTCAGGTGGATAGCGGAAAGGTTTTACCCGGAAGATGAAGAGCGAGAAGACACCGAAGAACACAGAAGGATAAGGGAATTGGCGAGGGCGGTAAACACCAGGAGCCATGACGAACAGCACGACCCAATCTTCACGCTGCAGGAGCTGATGGGAACGCTCAAGACCTTCAACCCCAAGAAGGCCCCGGGTGAGGACGGCTTCACTTCCGATATATGCAGTAGAGTGATTACAAGCCACCCCCAGGTCTTCTTGGCTATCGTTAACAAGTGCCTTTTGATGGGATACTGGAAGAGAGCGGTAGTGGTAATATTGCGTAAACCGGGGAAGAAAGACTACACCGAGGTCAAGTCGTACAGACCCATCGGACTTCTCCCGGTGCTAGGGAAGATATACGAGAAGCTCCTTATGTGCAGAGTAAGATTTTACCTGGTCCCTAGATTTAGTCCTTGGCAGTATGGGTTCGTGCCCCAGAGGAGCACCGAGGACTCCCTCTATGTCTTGATGAATTATATTAAAAATAACCTGAAAAGAAAAAAGATTATCACCATCGTTTCACTGGACATAGAGGGAGCCTTCGACGCGGCTTGGTGGCCAAAAATCAGAACCAGATTAGCGGAGGAGGCCTGCCCGGTCAACTTAAGAAGGGTCCTAGATAGCTACCTAGAAGATAGAAGAAGATATTCACCCCGACCTGAAAAGTTGTAGTCACGTGTTTATTAGAAACGACGCAGTACGGAAGCCTTTACAGCCACCGTATGATGGGTCATTTGAAGTGGTGAAAAGGGAGGAAAAATATTTTTCTATTAAATTGCCTAACCGAAAAACGCAAATCTCGGTAGACAGGTTAAAACCGGCGTATTTATTAAGAAATTTAGATAGCGAAACAAGCGTAAACGAGAGTACACAGGGTAAAGCCATTAAAGACACCGCGGGTGTTAGGCCTAATAGTCCAGCGGAATTAGAACCAGTACGGAAATATTGTAAAGGTGCGGTGTTAGGAGATGATTGAAAGACAGACGTTGGTAATAGACTGTTTACTGAATAGCAACACACGGTTATATATTAGGGTTACATGGTACATAATATAAGGTAAACACATATGTATAGGTGTATATTCTCCTTTACACCTTCCCCCTTTTTTTTTTTTTTGTTATACAAAAATGTTAAAGACGTCATTTAACATATTTATTAGATACATTTTTAATACATTTTACGATACATGATGTACAATTTTACCTATAATAATGAAATATAAATTCAACACAAATAACGTACAATAAATGATTCCTTATCGTTTTACATGTTTAACTATCAACATGGTACAATTTAGTGTGATTTTTATGTACTACGTCCTCTTTTCCATGTTTAGAAATTTTTACATTATAGTTTAAATCTTCCAAAACTAAATATGGTCCTAAGTATATTGGATCCATTTTATTATCTGATGGATTTCGTAACAATACATATTCTCCTTTCTTATAACATATTGGGTTTATATTAATGTCATATTTACTCTTACGTTTAATTTTACTTTGTAGCAAACTATCGCGAGCTTCTTTCTGAGCTAACTGAAGGCGATATTTTAATTCTAAGGCATAATTATCGTGAGCATATAATGGATCTACTACGTCACCACTAAAATTACTTGGTATAATACATTTCTTACCAAATACCAACTCGTGTGGCGTATATCTGGTTTCAGTATGTACCGTATTATTGTAGGAGAAACACCAATACGGTACCCAAGTGCTCCAACTTGATGTCTTATTCTCACAATAAATCCTTAAATACGCACCCATAGTCTTATGCGAATTCTCCAGCGCTCCTATACTCTCGTGATGATAGGCCGTTGATGTTAATTGATTAATTTTTAAGAGTTGGCATATTTCTTTTATTACACCTGATAAAAATTCAGTTCCGCGATCGGTAGCAATTTCACGAGGTATGCCAAATCTTAAAATAAAATTATCAACAAAAGCACGAGCTACACTTACCGTTTCTTTGTTGTGTAATGGATACGCCTCTGTGAATTTTGTTAATTCGCATTGCAGTGTTAAAATATAGCTGTGGTTTTGGTTATCCCTAGGAAGCGGTCCCACTAGGTCCAAAAAAATTTTTTCGAATGCCGAGTTTGCGGTACTCGTCACTGCCATAGGCTGTTTAATGCCTATAGAATATTTTTGTTTTTGACATTGGTCGCATTTGGATATATATTCGGCGACATCCTTCTGCATACTAGGCCAAAAATAATACTTTTTGATATTATTTGTCATTCTCCTAATGCCCGCGTGGCCACTAGTGGGCAATAGGTGAAAGTCGTTTAATATTACTTGCCTATTATCTAAGTCATTTATTCTTTGTACCTCATTTACTACACAAATACGTGGTCCGGACCACTTATCATATTTACGTACCTCTTGTATTAATCCCGCAATAAATTCTTTATTATTTTTATTTCTTATTATGCATATATCCTCAATATTTAATTTCTGACATAGACATGACAAATCTCTCAACAATCCGTCTCGCGTTATTGGTGATCGAGAAGTTGTATCTACATATATAATCGATTTAGCTGGCACATAAAAAAAATATTTATAATTATTCATAAAAACACCGCTTCTTATTATTTTTCCTAAATCTTTTTTATTAATTAGTGAAATTTCAGTAAAGTTATTTGGTTTTTTAATAATTTCCACAACTCTAGGTTGATCAGGCCTCGAGTTCGTGTCAATATTATCAACCGAATCACTATCACTGCCATTTACGTTTCCCGTAGCTTGCAACTTACGATGCTGCGCTCTTGTTATGACATTGATATTTATTTGTTCGCTCATAGTTTTTAACTCGTCTGATGAAAGAATAATTCGTGATAAGGCATCCGCGGCTGAATTCTGTTTTCCTTTTAAATATTCTATTGTAAAATTATATTCCTCTAATTGTAATCTAAATTTTAACAACCTACTCGATGGGTCGCGCATGCCAAACAAATAAACAAGTGGTCTGTGGTCGGTCTGTATTTTAAACCGTCTCCCGTATAAATAAGGTCTAAAATACTTAACACTCCATACTATTGATAAGAGCTCTTTTTCAATAGTAGGATAATTAATTTCAGCCTTATTTAGACTTCGGCTAGCATAAGCTACAGGTCGACCGTCCTTATTACATAATACCGAACCGATAGCTTTACCTGATGCGTCGGTCTGTAATAAAAATTCGTTTTCCTCTGAAAAATCAGGATATTGTAAAACTGGTGGTTGTATTAAAGATGATTTTAAAAATTTAAAGGCGTATTCACACTCGTCAGTCCAGTAATAAGATACATTTTTACAACACATTTTATTTAAAGGTAGGGCAATATTGGCAAAACTAGGTATAAATTTCCTGTAATAATTGGCAAAGGCTACGAAACGTTTGACTTCATCTACATTACTTGGTCTTGGATAATTTTGCAAAACTTTTATCTTTTCCGTATCGGGTTGAATGCCATTTTCTGAGATAATATGTCCTAGATAAAGTACCTCTTTTTGCAAAAACTTACATTTGGGCGGGTTTAACTTTAAATTAGCACTACGTAATCTAGTAAAAACATCCATTAAATTTTGATTATGGAAAGATAAATTACGACCGTATACAATTAAATCATCTTGGTATATCAAACATTTGTCATAATTTAGGCCGGACATAGCAATAGTCATCATTCTGCTAAAGCTATTTGGACTGGACTTAAGTCCCATCGGCATCCTAGTCATTTGGTATTGATTTTTACCAGTTGTGAACGCGGTACAAGGTCTGCTATCTTTATGTCATTTTGTCTGGTAAAATCCTTGATATAAATCTAAATGCGTGAAATAAACTGCTCCTGATAATGAATCTAGTATATCTGTTATATTGGGTAACGGGAATTTATCGTCTAATAATAATAATAATATGGTTATGGTTCGTTGACGCTGTCAACTGCTGTTTTATAATTTCCTATATTTTTATTTGAAAAATGAAACATTTGGTACACATTTTGCATTTTGAAATGAAGAATTATGAATACAAGGAGCAGACAGCGAGAGGCAAATCCGGGCCATAACACTTTAAGCGCACGACCACCACCATTGCCCGCCTCGTCCAGCTCTCCGTATGGCGCGTCATCGGCCGACGGTTTTGCCACTGCAGCCGACACCGACGGATCGAGCGACGAGCTTGGGCCGACGTCGCCACCGCCGCGACGACCACCTGCGCGACGGGGACGACCACCGCTGCCGGCACGCTTGGGGCCTGCGAGGCAACCTGCCTTGCGCCCGGCTCCCGCTACCGGTGGTGTAGTGCGTCGCATGCGATGGACTCAGTCTATAAATGAGAACTGCATGCGCGCCTACTATAGGGCAACAGAAGGAGGAACTAATCTTACTGCGTATCGTGTTCGGCTGCTGTCTTTGTTTCAGACCCTTGAACCTACCATCGACGTGTCTGCCCAACGATTGTCCGATCAGGTGCGGGTGATCCAGCGTAACAACTTGCTGGATCAGTCAACACTTGATCGGCTGCGCCTGGAGTCACTACGTATTTGTGCGGCTTCTTCTTCGGTGCGGGATCGCCCTGCTCCACAATTACCGGCGGTGACGCCGGTCTTGGTGGCGCGAGTAGATTCGATGCCCGAAGATGAAGATTTCATAAATACGAATGTAAGTACACAGGTAAATGAGCAATTGGGGAGCGCTTTGAACGATGCCATTCTACAGTATCGTGACACGCGTAACTCTAGACCGCGTATACCTTGTTTGTCCACGAATAGGCATAATTTGGCGTTAATGAGTGCCTTGAACGATTTACTGGTTCCTTATCTTGGAACCAGTGAAAATTTAATTGATACCCACTCGATCCTTTATTGTGGGGCTATCGCGGTGTGTCGCGTTGCTCGTGTCAAATTTCAGGATTCTGGCCGAGTACCGCGGCAAACCGGGACTGTCCCTGCTTGGCAATTGAGGATCGAGGGTCGTATTATTAGGTTCAGGACACTCATTGCAAAGCTAATTTGCTTCAGAAATGGCAATAATCGGCCTCGCGTCATGCGATTCGTCACACAAGCCTTTGTTGGGACTGATGTTCGTCCGGAAAACTATATGGCTTGTGTGACGGAACGTATTGACTTTCTGAAGCAAAAAGTCTATGCGTGGGCAAACCGTATACGTCGCTACAGAGTGCGTGTGGACCGATACCAACAAAATCGCCTCTTTCAAAGTGACCAAAGAAAAGTATACAGACGCTGGGAAGGAGCTGATCAACGTGTGAACGACGGGCAGCTGCCAGATGTTGATGCCATGACTAATTTCTGGCGCAGCATTTGGTCGGTGCCCGTTGAGCACATGGAAGGTGAATGGATGAGTGTTATCAGGGAGGCGTGTGAACCTATCGAGACCATGCAGGCTATAAATATTAGTACAGCTGACGTAAGTTGTGCGATCCGTACGGCCCACAATTGGAAATGCCCAGGACCGGACGGATTGCACAACTTTTGGATCAAATGGTTTCGATGTTCACACGAGTTACTGGCAACACAATTTCAAGAAGCCATAGAGTTCGGCTCACTCCCAAGTTTGTTGACTACTGGTGTCACTTTTCTGCTCCATAAATCAGGTAGTACTACGGAACCGAAAAATTATAGACCCATCACGTGCTTACCAACTTTATATAAGCTTCTTACATCCATTCTGAGAACAAAAATTAACTCGCACATTGTTGCAAACAATATTTTGGACATGACTCAGAATGGATGTAGGGTTGGGTCCCGTGGTACTAAGGAGCTTCTCCTCATTGACATGACCATATGCCAGAAGGTTCGGCGTGGCAGAGGGACTCTTTCCACAGCCTGGATTGACTATAAAAAGGCCTATGATTCGGTGCCGCATTCATGGTTGGTAAGGATTTTAGAGTTATATAAAATTGATATAACTTTAAAATCTTTTTTGATGTCATGTATGCGGCAGTGGACCACGGTCTTGTGTCAACCAGGATGTCGAGATAGTGTTTCTGCCACGCAGGATTTTATAAGGATAGAGCGTGGCATATTCCAGGGCGACAGTCTGAGTCCTTTATGGTTTTGTCTAGCCTTGAATTCTCTCAGTACATTGTTGAGAAATTCAAGGTTAGGTTGTCGATTACGGAGAGGGGGTGAAGTTATGTCGCATTTGCTGTACATGGATGACCTCAAGTTATTTGCACCAAACCGCCAAGACTTGATGAAACTGCTGAAAATTACTGAGACTTTCAGCAGTGCCATCAAGATGGAGTTTGGGGTGGATAAGTGTGCGGTTATGCATGTACAGTGTGGGAGAGTAGTAAATTCAACCAATTTACAACTTTCCGATACGATAAACATCAGATCTCTTTCTGAAGTTGAAACATATAAATATCTTGGTATGTCACAGTCTTTGGGTGTTGATGACGGGGACATAAAACAGTCATTACGGGAGCGATTCTTTTGCCGCCTGAGAAAAGTACTTAACAGTCTTTTATCGGGTGGCAATAAGACGCGTGCCTTTAATGGTTGGGTTATGCCTTTGCTAACATACTCCTTTGGCATACTAAGATGGACTCAGACCGAATTGGACGCCTTGGATAGAAGAGTCCGTCAAATGCTCACGACTTCCAGAATGCTACACCCGCGCTCATCTGTTATGAGGCTGTACATCCCGCGGAGATGTGGGGGCCGCGGCTTTTTAAATGCCAAGGACCTACATAACCGTGAGGTGTGCAGTCTCAGGGATTATTTTCTTAACAGTGCGTGCGGGATGCATTTGGATGTCGTGGCTGTTGATAGACACTTTACGCCGCTGTCCTTGGCAACAGAAAATTGGCGCAAACCAGTGGTGCTAAGCACTCTCGATCGCAAGGAAATATGGAAGACCAAGGTGCTACACGGGCGCTACTATCGGGCTCTAACTGGGCCTGATGTAGATTTGCCTGCCTCGGTGAACTGGCTACGTTTCGGTGACCTCTTTGGGGAAACCGAAGGTTTTGTCTGTGCCATTGAAGATGAAGTTATCAAGACGAATAACTACCGGAAATATATTATGAGGGACGGCACGGTCGACATCTGTCGGGCATGCCGCCGTCCAGGTGAATCACTCCGACATATTATTTCTGGTTGTACTCATCTTGCTAACGGAGAGTATTTGCACAGACACAACCAAGTAGCCAGAATAATTCACCAGCAACTTGCTCTTGGATATGGCCTTGTTGAATCGGAAGTGCCGTACTATAAGTACGCACCTGCGCCAGTACTCGAAAATGGTCATGCAACGCTTTACTGGGATCGCTCTATCATTACGGACAGGACTATTGTCGCCAATAAACCTGATATCGTGGTGGTCGACCGATCCCAGCGCCGGGCAATACTGGTAGATATCACCATACCTCATGATGAGAACCTTGTGAAAGCCGAGAAGGACAAGCTCAGTAAGTACCTTGACTTGGCTCACGAGATTACCGCCATGTGGGATGTGGATTCAACCATTATTGTACAGATAGTCGTTTCGGCAAACGGTCTGATAGCGAAGAGCCTCGATCAACACCTAGAGAGGCTCTCGCTGAAAGGTTGGGTTAAGGGTCAGATGCAAAAGGCAGTACTCCTAGACACGGCACGTATTGTCAGAAGGTTCCTCACTCTGCAGCCCTGACCACCGGTAGCTTGGGCCCTGCCCCGCTGCTGGTGGTACTCTAGGATTAGGTTTTTATAATGTTTTATTGTTTTTATTTTAAAATATTGTAAAAATCTAGTTTTAAGAAAAAATAAAAAAATAAAGGAGATAATAATAATAATTGTCGCCAATAAACCTGATATCGTGGTGGTCGACCGATCCCAGCGCCGGGCAATACTGGTAGATATCACCATACCTCATGATGAGAACCTTGTGAAAGCCGAGAAGGACAAGCTCAGTAAGTACCTTGACTTGGCTCACGAGATTACCGCCATGTGGGATGTGGATTCAACCATTATTGTACCGATAGTCGTTTCGGCAAACGGTCTGATAGCGAAGAGCCTCGATCAACACCTAGAGAGGCTCTCGCTGAAAGGTTGGGTTAAGGGTCAGATGCAAAAGGCAGTACTCCTAGACACGGCACGTATTGTCAGAAGGTTCCTCACTCTGCAGCCCTGACCACCGGTAGCTTGGGCCCTGCCCCGCTGCTGGTGGTACTCTAGGATTAGGTTTTTATAATGTTTTATTGTTTTTATTTTAAAATATTGTAAAAATCTAGTTTTAAGAAAAAATAAAAAAATAAAGGAGATAATAATAATAATAATAATAATAATCGTTTATTCCTCACCATAAACATGATTACATGGTATACAATTTTCAGTTAGCATAGGTCCTGCGGATAGTTTATGGTGGGTTGACACTGGAACTAGGACAAGTCCTGTGTCTCAAGCAATCAACCCTCCACCCCTATAATATAAGTATTCTAAAAATAGTATACAGTAATAAACGATAAAAAAAAAATACAAATATAATCTATAATACAGTTTACCTTTTTATTTCTGCTAATTAATTTCTATTATTTTATTTATTAATACGATAAGCGCTATAGTGTGTATGTGTGTGTGTGTGTATGTGTGTGTGTGTGTGTGTGTGTGTGTGTGTGTGTGTGTGTGTGTGTGCGTGCGTGTGTATGTGTGTTTGTGTGTGTGAGTGAGTGTGTGTATCATTAAAAAATTTAAACTTTTATTTTTAAAATAGATTCGGTTTCAAGATAGTTAAGCGTGATTAATATCTTTTTGAGTGTTGATTTGAGTTGTGTTTTGGTTGAGTTAAGGATCAGAGTTGAGTCATTAAAATATCTATATAAAAATGGACCCATGTGAAATAGTTGGCGTCTAGCAAACATTGTTTTGACTTTTGGAACAGGTGTCCTGACACGTCTTTTACCTTGAGGTAACTGAGAGAGGTCTATATTTTTATGTTGGCGGAGAATAGCGTTGGACATGTACAACTGTCGGACACTAAGCAACTGTGTCTCCTTGTACAGTTTTTCAGTCGAGTATTTTCTAGGTTTGTGTGTCATTACTTTTATCACGGCTCTTTGTGCTCTTTCCAGCTCTAGGAGGTAACAGGGAGCTGCACCACCCCATACAGTGACGCAATAGACTAGAAGTGATTGGCAGAGGGCGTAGTAAATTTTTTTCACAAGGTCTAGGTCCGCAGCATCTCTTAGGTTCCTAAATATGGGTAACAGTCTTCTAATCCTCTTGCTTACTGCTGTAATTTGCGGACGCCAGTTCAGGTTCTGGTCTATTATCACTCCTAGATATTTGTGACTGTCTGTTTGTGATAAAAGAACACAGTCACAGTCCATTTCAAATTCGCAAGTGGAGGAATGAGCTTTAATGCTGAAGTTGGTTGGCGGGTTAGTAGCACGAGAAATCCTAAAACAAATGAATTTGGTTTTTGCTACATTAATTGTTAGTAAATTGTCATTGAGCCATTGAGTTACCTCCCTTTAACTCTTTTCTGCTGATTCTTGGACTTTTTGCCATGTTTCTCCTTCAAACACTAGTGCAGTGTCGTCAGCAAAAGCAAGAACATTACCATGGACAAGTCTTAAATTGCAGAGGTCATTAACGTATGCCAAGAATAGCGTCGGACCAAGGGTGCTACCTTGAGGTATGCCATAGGAGATAGGTGAACTCGAGCTGCAGACACCATCCACTCTAACTACTTGACTCCTTCCTGTAAGGTAGTCCTGGAGCCAGATTAATGGTTGTCCACGTATACCCATATTTTCGAGTTTCAGCAAGAGAAGCGGAATGGAAACGGTGTCGAACGCTTTTTGAAGGTCAAGAAAGATACCTACGCATTTTGGCAAGGAAGTTGACAAGTCTGGAATTGAATGCCTTTTCAACGATTTTGCTAATGGTGCTGAGTAATGATATGGGTCTGTAATTCGACATCTCTTCCACGCCGCCACCCTTGTGTATGGGTACTACGACAGCTTTTTTAAATATGGCTGGAAAGGAGCCAGTAGAAAAACTTAAGTTGCACAAGTGTGCAATCATGCTGCATAATACCTCATGGGAGTTCTTGAGGATAGAGGAAGAGATGGTATCAATACCAGGGGCGCTGTTGATTTTAAGGTTCAGAATTATTTTGTCTACTTCCCTAAAATCTGTTGGAGCTAAGCACATGGAAATTGCGTTTTTTGGGAGAAGATTTTTTTGAAGCAGACGAGTTTCAGTAGTATCAGTTTTCTTTAATATGTTGGCAGCGAGAGTTTCACCGATAGAAGTAAAGTATTTATTAACCAGGTCAAGAGGTTCTACTGGCGATTGTGACAATGTAAGCAAAGAAGAAGCATGGGACCGAGATTTTTTTATGTTGCACAGCTCTTTAACAGCTTCCCAAGTACTCTTGTTATTTTTATAGCATTTGTATAATTTTTCTTTGAAGTAGTTAATTTTCAAAGATCTGGCCGTTTGGTTACATATATTTCGGTACATGATATACTCCTGTTTTAGGACTTCGCTATCCGGATATTTTTTTAGTATTTTGTGCATGCGATCTCTGGTTTTGAAGCACTTTATGATACCAACAGTAATCCATGGCTTTAGCGGTCGCTTCTTTTTCGAAAGGGTAATGGTGGATGTATGCTGTATCGTAAGATCATGTAGGGTTTTAGTTAAAACTTCTGCAGCTAGGTTTGCATCGCTAATCGCTAAGTATGAATTCCAGTTTTTAGAAATGATTGATTTTTTTAAAGCCTCAAAATCTATTTTAGTTCGTGTAATAGAATTCATAACAGTGGGCGCCGGCACGAGTGTACTTGATATACTAAGAAGAATGGGATAGTGGTCAGTGATATCTGTTTCCATGATAAAAGACACATGATCTGCCACTAACCTGCACATGAAGTGGTCTAAACACGTCCGTCCGTGAGTTGGTATCTTTATAGATTCATGTAGTCCATGAGAACCTATAAACTCCAAATAATCTCTGACTGCGCTGGTGTTTGAATCTAGTGTGTCAATATTTATATCACCTGTAAGAATGACATGACGTGTTCTAGTGGTCGTTAACAAAGTGTCTAGAGAATCTAAAAATGGATTAAGGTTTTTGAAGCCATACGGGCGATAAATTCCAATTATGGATAGGTTTCATATATTTGCCGTAAGACAGTTAGCCTCATCAAGTTCCACTTCCTTAACCGTAGCTTGCAAACTATTATTGATGTACATGATGACCCCATCGTTTTGATTGTAACTACGCTTAGTAAAATACATAGTGTAACCATCAATTGTTGGTGGAACCGACTCCGCGTCGCACCAGCATTCTGAAAGTGCAATAACGTCTATATTTGCATTTAACCTTGTAATATACACTAAAAAGTTATCTAAATTTTTATTAACGCTTCTTATATTAAACGACAGTATATTTAACTTTTGTTGATTGTTTGTTTTGAACTTTTCGAGCTCAGAACTAAGTAGACTTGGGTCATCAATAAGTGTACACGGAATCTTGCAGGAGTTATCAATCTCATTTTGGAATTGGCGATTATCCATATTCGAAGTAGAAGTGGATAGCTAGGTTTTTATGAGATGGCTCATGTGGTAGGTAAGTAGGGCGTTTGTATAGATAATGTAAATTTATTAGTCTGTATTCTGTAAAAGTGTAAATGTAATATTGAAAATATTTAAAAATGTAAGTTTGTTTGTGTAGTTTGGCGCTTATTGTAGTAGACATAGATAACATTGCAACTATAGAATAAAAATATATGAAATCAAAACTTATGATAATCTTAATTAAAGTTAAATATTTGGTACAGCTTTCCGTAATTACACCTTCAGCTAGTCATTTGTATCTTAATTGTTGTATCTGTGCCTCACTTCTTACTAGGATGTATGGATCACCTTGCTTCTTGCGAAGATACACAAGTCCGTTTGAAGTCCAGCAGAAATCATAGTCCATAGTTTTACGAAATTCTCGCGCAAGAAAGTATAGGCGCGAGGCTTGCGGGGGTAATATGTGATTATTTAATTTACGGTAATCTATTACAACGCGCCACCTTTTTTCTTTACTAGAGTCCTGTTTTTTCGGCACTAATAATAAAGGGCTAGACCACGCACTCCTAGATTCTTCTATAATACCGGCGTCTAACATACTTTTAATCTGGTTGTCAATTTCTGATTTTTGAGCATGGGGTAGTCGATAGGGTTTTGTATAAATTGGAGTAGTGTGTGGCTTTAATTCAATTTTCTGTTCATACAATGGGGTCGTGGTTAATTTGTCACCTGGCAAGTGGAAAATGTCGGGAAATTTAGCACAAATGTTTTCAATTGACTTCTGCTCCTCCACATTTAAATGTTGCAAGTCTAGTAATGAGAATAATGTTTTAACTCTGTTAGCATTTACTGTCGGTTTACCGAATTGACAAATAAAATAATCATTTAATTTACTAGTATTGACTTGAAAATAGTTTAATCTGATATCCGTTTCTCTCGTATTTAAAATACGTATTGCTATTTTTCCGTTACTTGGCCGTGTAAGCGTGTTAGCTATAAAGACTCCCTCACACAATTCCTGAGATGATACTACACAATCCTCTTTTAATTCGGATTTAATATAATGCGTTGATTCGCTGCGTGCCGGAATAACTAGGTAAGAGTTGTAAGTCGGCGATAAGTAATCAATCAAATACAAATACAAATACAAATAATTTATTTTCTTCAAAAATTTGTTACATAGTATGCACCAAAATTAAGTACGACAACTTACGAACAATAAAACAAAAACTAATGCAGTGACATTGTAACAATACAGGAAGCATAACTCGTGGGTCCCACACCAGGAGAGCCCCGTATCGTGGGCACCCACTAAAGTTTATGCGACAGACAGAAATATAGTCAGCAAATATAAACACGAAGGCGTGGTTACGTATGTATGTGTGTACGTTTGTGGGTGTGTGTGTGTGTGTGTGGGGGGGGGGGGGGGTGTGTGCGTGCGTGTGTGAGGGGGTGTGTGCGTGTGTGTATGTATGTGTGTGTCCATGTGATATGTAAAATCAAAACCTAATGTTATCCGTTTCTCTCGTATTTAAAATACGTATTGCTATTTTTCCGTTACTTGGCCGTGTAAGCGTGTTAGCTATAAAGACTCCCTCACACAATTCCTGAGATGATACTACACAATCCTCTTTTAATTCGGATTTAATATAATGCGTTGATTCGCTGCGTGCCGGAATAACTAGGTAAGAGTTGTAAGTCGGCGATAAGTAATCAAAACCTAATGTTACTGCCTCTTCGTTTTTATTTGTTAAACGTAAAGTATTTAGTTCAAAATTCAACACAGCTTGATAATTTCTAAGAAAGTCTTGTCCTAAAAGTCCAACCGTTTTGCAAGGTAAATTTTTAAATATTAAGAATGTATGTGTAAAGTGACTTCCATTGTAATTTAAAGTTAAGTAAACAAAGCCCTCTGAAAGTACGTCTCCTCCGATTCCTTTTATACTAGCGGACTCTTTGTGGAAAGGTATTTGTAAACGCTCAATGAATTCGTATTTGATTGCTGAAACCGATGCTCCAGTATCGATTAGCCAATCACAATCATATCTGTCTATCCTAAATGAAACTTTGTTTAAGCTATTACATGTTAACATATAATTACGCACGAAAAAAATGATTTAGCGAATCCGTATTAGGCTGGCTCGTGTCGGCATCGTGTTCGCGTTGACCTGATGTCATAAAGTTCACGTTGTTTCGAGTACCATATGCAGTAAAGTTATTGCCCCGGTTTCTTAAAAATCTGCCTCTTCCTTGGAAACCATTACCACGATAATTGTTTCTTAAATATGGTACCTGAGATCGTTGATTAGGTATGCGCCTATAGGTATGCGGCATATTGCCTCTGGGGTTGCTCGGGAACCCGCGTAGTCCCCTGTACTGTCCTCGCTGGGGCCTTCTGCTAGAGTAAAATCTATTATTAGGTTTATACATACTGAGCATGTTGCCTGAAGTAGATTGTAGCTCCTCATCTTGCGCCGCTTGAATAGCATCTGTCAAAGAACAATAATTACGCGCAGAAATTATCGTACCTAAGCGACGATCTCGCAGTCCATCGGCAAATCTCTTTATCGCTTGTTTTTCATTCAAAGGTCGTAAAATGTCATAGCTAGCGAGGTTTCCGTCAGCCTGCGAGATTGTCAAGTCTACAAAAAGTTCAGAAAGGTCCTTGCCAAAATCTGAAACAGATTTGTTATTTTGTTGACACTGTTGCAATTTTGTTTGTAAAGCGGTATGACTTTTTCGTGGCAAAAGTATTTTACGCATGTCCTTTATAAGCTCATCGACCTCGCCGTATTTTGATGATAACTTCAACTTAGCTTGCTGCGATAGTCTGTTTTTTAAGACAAACAAAATTAATTTATTTTTACATTCCAACTTAGACAAAACTGAACTCAATACCCTCGATTTGTTGTTTTGTATTATCCTCAGTATCAGTCATGACAGGAAGGAGGCTTAAAGCAATTCGCAAATCAAATGTCTCTCCCGCCATATTTGTACACAAGGAAATAACTTCTTCATACAAATTCGTAAATTCTAAGCAAATTTTTGTTATCAGTGATGCCTGACCTTGCGACTGAGACCCACTTGATGTCGATTTCGACAATTCTAACCACTTATTATATTTATTTAAAACTTCATTGGCCGCTTTCCTTTTTACCTCTAGTATTTTGCCTTCTCTGCGACTAGGGCCGATTTTTATTAAATAGTTTCTTATGACTTTTAATTCATTTAAAATTAAAATTAACTCCTCTGCCATAACCAAACATCAGATTCAAATATAAGTTTTTTGAAGTCAATTTTTGAAAAATTGAAGTCCATGAAGGAACTGAACCTAAATCAGATTTGTTGTTCTTTTTGACGCTCTTTATTACAAGGGGAAACAATGTTGCCAAGATTTTGCTGAAATGTGATTCAGCAATAAAGGAAGTTATTGCAAGAAAGTGCAGTCAGTACGGCATTAGCACAACCGCCAAGACTGGAAGTGGTCCTCTAGGGCCTTCTGTGATAACTTTAGCAAGGTTGTCCCAGGCCTTTGCTCCTGCTACAGCAGCAATCATTGTTGGCCATTCATTGGCAGGGAATTTAAAGAGCAAGCTGTTTCCAGGTATTGTCTTACCTATAATTATGACGCACTCTATTTTCCCAGCTCTGTTGAGAGAAGATGATGTTGAGCTAATTGGAGTGGCTAAATACTTGAATTTGGAGATGTCAATTATGCTAAGTACTCCTAAAGATAAAAGGAGAATGATCGGAACAACTCTATCTGATCTTTTGGAGCAATCTGAAACCTTTGTCATGGCTGCTGTAAATGGTTCCATGATGTCTGCTAGTGTAAAAGCAAAGATACTAATAAAGGCTAACATCTTATTGGAGGATGGGAAGTCTTACACTTCTATTGTTCAAGCTATGATTGCATTGTGTGGCAAGTTGAACCCCTTACACTCAGAGACTTATTCTGCTGCTGCCAAAAGAATGCTGGACTCTCTTCAGATGGCAATCCCAAACTAGAGCAGGATCAGGGTAGAGCACCAACTCAGGTCCTGCATCTGGGAGTGCATAAAAACATCGGCATGCAGTCTGAAGAAGGACAGGGTGGTGAGTTAGGGCCTAGTGAGATCAATAAGCACTTTTCAGAGAGAATCACTAATGATATTCGTCTGATCTTAAAAGAGGAGACAACCAAATTAATTGAGAATCTTAAGGCCTCATGGGCTTTAGGACCTTCTTCTAATTTACCAGCTGTTTCTTCCTCTTTACCATCATGCTCACTAATCCCACCTCCTCCTCCCCCTCCTATGCCTACACTAAAGAGATCTCCAGGCCTCACAAACGTTAGGATAGGGATGGATAAAGTTTTAGCTGAGTTGAAAATCCGTCTAATTAAGAGAGCAGAAAAATTGAACATTATCCAGGACGATGAATGAACTAAAAGTTCAACATACAACAAAGTTCAACATACAAGTAGAGGTAGGTTAGTAAAACCACCGGTTAGGTTTTTAGTGTAGAATAATGATAAGTAGTTAGTCGGCCGACCAGTTCGGACACCGAAAACGGGCGTTGCCAGGGTGGGTGCTGCAGGGCCATAGTGCTGTTTATTTTTGTTTGTTATTGCAGAGCAGGCCACCTTGGTGACCACCCACTCGGTTAGTTATGTACCCCCAACTCCAGCCGAGGGACACCATTAAGACGACGCCACAATAAAGTAGGCCGTCGCAAACGTAATTAAGTTTAGTGAGTAGGTAATGCTAAAGTCAGACATAGCTTACTGAGTAAGTGATATACTGTGGACATTAGCTTAGATATGAATAGCGTAATCGGCAATCGAGAGAACTAGGACGGTTGACAATGATCGTAAGCATATTTGCGAGTTAAGTAAGGAATTTAGGCTCATTACGACCAATCTTGTAGAGATCACTGCCAGAGATCGACAAAAAACACAAGTATTTTTTTTTTTGTGAGATTTTATTTTTGTCAGTATTGTATTGCTGTATTTTCGTCGTTTTTCCCATTAAAAGCTACAGATATATACAAGTTCTTCAGGATGGGAAAATCGTATAGTAAACAAGAAGAGCTAGTGGTGGCTCAGAATGGTGCAAATCATGCTCAGTTCAATACCTTAGAGAATAACGTGCAGGTTTTTGAAATGGTGACGCTGGTGATAGCGGTTGCCCTGACCATGTTGGCTGTGTTGTGGTGTTTCGGGAAGTAGATTGTAGCTCCTCATCTTGCGCCGCTTGAATAGCATCTGTCAAAGAACAATAATTACGCGCAGAAATTATCGTACCTAAGCGACGATCTCGCAGTCCATCGGCAAATCTCTTTATCGCTTGTTTTTCATTCAAAGGTCGTAAAATGTCATAGCTAGCGAGGTTTCCGTCAGCCTGCGAGATTGTCAAGTCTACAAAAAGTTCAGAAAGGTCCTTGCCAAAATCTGAAACAGATTTGTTATTTTGTTGACACTGTTGCAATTTTGTTTGTAAAGCGGTATGACTTTTTCGTGGCAAAAGTATTTTACGCATGTCCTTTATAAGCTCATCGACCTCGCCGTATTTTGATGATAACTTCAACTTAGCTTGCTGCGATAGTCTGTTTTTTAAGACAAACAAAATTAATTTATTTTTACATTCCAACTTAGACAAAACTGAACTCAATACCCTCGATTTGTTGTTTTGTATTATCCTCAGTATCAGTCATGACAGGAAGGAGGCTTAAAGCAATTCGCAAATAGCAATATTCGCAATAGCGTATAGTAAACAAGAAGAGCTAGTGGTGGCTCAGAATGGTGCAAATCATGCTCAGTTCAATACCTTAGAGAATAACGTGCAGGTTTTTGAAATGGTGACGCTGGTGATAGCGGTTGCCCTGACCATGTTGGCTGTGTTGTGGTGTTTCGGGACGTGCCGGTCCCGTTTTAAGAATTGGTTCAGGAAAGAGTTGAGAAACGGACATGACGTGCAACAAGTGTAATTTTGGAGGTACCAGTACTTAGAGCGAAATAGAATAAAAAGTGTTGTGCACTGGTCAAGTAATTTACGTATTTTTGTTCGGTATAGGTGATGATTTTTCTGTGTATTGTATGGTAATATTTTTTTATATGTGTTTTGAGCATGTCAGAATGTGTCATTTTATTTTTTTGTTTCGTGTAACATAATCCAAATGTAAGTCAATTGTAAGTTAGCTCGTGATAAATGTTATTCAATAGTAACGCGTACATTGTATGTGGGTGATTGCGTCACCTAGCCAGCGGCCGGCGGCAGCGCGTTCGCTGCGGCGATAACGCGAACGCGGCGCATTCCTGTGTGCCTCGGTGCACGATTCTAGACAGTTGTAATTATAGAGTTATAAAATTTTTGTGTTTATGAATTATGGTTAAATTTTTTTTTTTGTAAGAGGGGGATGACTGTGGGGACCGTAGCACTGTAGCAACTACGTAGCCGTAGCAAATGCTGAATAAGCTAAAGCTACGGCCGCTCGCAAGACTCGGTATGGCGCCCGTCAGTCATCTTGCGCGCCTCATAAATAGAACATGTAATTCTTTGATTCGCGAAATATACCCGGTACAGATTCTACATGAGTTCCTATTTCCCACCTTGTAGCAACCTTCGTCTGGAGTCTGGCTTAACCAGCTAACTCTTAAAGTGTCTATAGTCATAATCTTATTATCAGGTTTTTCAACAAATGACCAAGTGTCATTTTCAGAAAGAGCTTTCATTTCTGCCTTCATTGCTTCCTCCCATTTACAGGCATTTGGAGACGTCTGCGCTTCTTTCAGAGATGTGATACGGGTGACAATAATGGTTTGTGCTTTAGCATCGTTCCGGACCCATGTGATCACTTCGTCTAGTGATTCCGGTTTTGATACTGGTTTTAGTTTTTCACCTGACACAATTTCATATAATCCCTGGCCATTTAAAATTATTCGTGTCTCAAATTTCCACGTTGATCAGTTTTCACCATTTAATTTATTCACCGTTGTAGCAGAAAGTGATGTCGCCATTTTCTTGTTCTTTTTATTTTTGCTGTGTAGCACCCGGTCGCAATACGACGTTACAAGTCGTTTTCGTTTATAATAGCGTTACGACACGGTTTTCCTGCAACATTTGAGCCGACAGGCCCATAACCAGTTATATAGCAATAAATGTTGAGTATTAATATATTTTATTTACTTGACAGACATCTATTCTTGACAAAACATAGAACCAAAGACAACACAAAAGGCTTGAATGTATAATATTTCAGTTCACGTAACCCGGCATCAGCATCTCTTTGGCAATGAAGTACTTTTGAACTAAATCAATTGAAACTTTTGGTTTTTACAAAATAGTTTATAACACTGAACAACACTACACTCAAATAGTCCAAAAGGCTTGAATGTATAATATTTCAGTTCACGTAACCCGGCGTCAGTATCTCTTTGGCAATGAAGTACTTTTGAACTAAATCAATTTAAACTTTTGGTTTTTACACACCGTCAAGATGAAGAGAATTGCGAACGCTGGCTCCAGCCCGTGGAACATGAACAACACTTCACCGCACACCAAATGTATGCCAAGCGCAGAATATATGTTGAAATGAGAAAACAGAACACTCCCACCACCGAGGGTATGGTAAGGATGATGGAGAAGTACAAGGGAATTCGACCTTGCGAATAAATATAAAAAAAGAAAACAATTCTTCAAAATCCCAATCCAATTCCAAAAAAACTCCAAACGAAAAAAACCTCAACGTCTCTATCTGTCATGTGCTAAATTCTTCTCTAAACTTCATCCGCTAAACGTCAGATAAAAAAAAATAAAAAAATAACTTTTTATGCGGGAATAAAAAAAGGTCGAATGTGGCGAACGCTACAGTAGGTACACTAAACATTAGCATCATAATCATATCAGTCTGCAGCAAACAACGAGGTGGCACACGTAGGTAGGTAGCGGTCATCCAATGATTCTGAAACTTATCTCCGACAAACGTTTCTCTGCCGAATGTGCCATCGACAGAATGTTTTGTTTATGAGTTATTTAACGGCAATATAGTCAAATCCCCAGAGCCAGTCGAGCTACATACAAGTACACTCAGTGCTCAAAAATCGTCCCCCTCCCCTTCGTCCATCGGAGATTCGGATACTTTCTATGACTCCCATGTTATAACAAAGGACAATATGACAGATGAATTATTGTGTTCGTTCACAGAAAGATTGTCTAGAAGTGTGGAACATACAGTAATTAATAATACATCCGTCGATTATGAATTGCGAGATGAAATAGAAACATTAAAAATTAGACTTATCTCTACTGAGAACGAGTTAGAGAATAATATATTGGAAAATAATGAATTAAAGAGAAACGTAGCGAAATTAACAAAAGAATTGCATTTACTAAAAAAAATATGCAAAATACCACCTATAATTAAGGAACAGAGTAGGCGATATTCTTTACAATTATTAGATTTTTACACTCCACCAAAAGCTCCCTCTTCAGTAGGAAAACCCAGTACCCCGCATTACTTTGCTTATCTTCAAACAAGAATAAATGAACTCAAGCTGTCGCTGGCTAACGCGCAACAGGAAATAAATGATTTAAATAAGGAAATTGTTGATCTCAAGCAAAAGTTAAGTCAGCCGAATGAATATATAGATAAAGCAGACTGCATACTATCACCTAAGGAAAAAGGCTGTGCGCTCCACCGTCCTATCCAAAAGGAACGTACAATTTACATACTAGAAGATGAACAACTAAGCGGGCTGTCTGCGAAAATATCACACTCCAGGTCCGGGAAATGGAACGACAAATTCAAAACTACAGCAACAATACTTACTGGTGCTTCAAGTTCGGAAATCTTGAAACATTGCAAAAATATATCGGATAACTTGTCACAGGATGATGTTGTAATCCTATGTTTTGGTTCCCATGATGATGATCTTAACTTGCTTCATTCTAATCATTGTATTGCTGCTAATACGTTGGCTAAGTCTTTTGTCTATATTATTCCTGTACATTACAACCCATATTTTAGTGAACTTCAATTGTACAAAGCTATGAAAATTTGGACTAGACACTTTGACAAATGTAATATAGTTGATTTTAACTTAATTTATGATTAGTCTTAACTTCCACACGGACTATACATAGCCCTCCAACATCACACGATCGCTTAAGTTTTTTTCGAGAATAAAAGGCAATCTCAAACTAAAAGATTTAAAGTACTACATCAGAATATTGCCAGTGTTTTGTCAAAAAAAGAAATATTAGATCTTACCATTCTAGAACTGTCAGAGGAAAATAATGATCCCGATGTAATATGCCTAAGTGAGACTTTCATAGAGTCAGGCCAGGAAAACTATGTAAGGATTAATAATTATCAACTGATTTCTGCTTTCTCTCGAAATAAAAAAAAGAGGTGGAACTGCTATATTGGTTTGAAAAGGCATTTGTTGTAAGGAATTGACTTATACCCAAAAATACGCGTCACAAAAAATTTTTGAATGTTGTGGTATAGAGATATTAGCGCACAAACTTATAATAATTTGTCTCTATAGGACACCCACTTCGGATCCTAATATATTTTTGGATAGACTAGACTGCTTGCTTAATGAAATTTTTAATAAATATCGGTATAAAATAAAAATAGTTATAGCTGGTGATTTAAATATAAATACGTTGCAAAAGGGTAAAATGACTGAACATTTAGAAGACATTTTGCAAAGTTACAATTTAACGTCACACATCAAAGAACCGACTCGGAAACTTTCACGTATAGACCATTTAATAAGTAATGTTAAAGACGCAACTGCCTTACTATTGGCGCTTCACCTCTCCGACCATGAAACGTGTCAATTATAAGTTTTCCTACAAAATATGACAATACTGAGGTCCAGTCGTATTACATTTATAAAAATGATTTAAGCAATGAGAATATATTAAAATTTAAAAAATACTTAAACTGTTGTTCATGGTCACATGTTTATAGCGAGAATGACTTTAATAAAAGTTTTGAAAATTTTCATGAGTTCTTCACTTTGTTGTATAAATTATGTTTTCCTAAACTCCGAGTAAAAATTAATTTGCAAAAAAGAAAGGAAAACTGGATAACAAATGGGTTAAAAATAAGCTGTAAAAGTAAACGGAAGGCTCGTTACAGGTATTACCAAAACAAAACTCCAGCAAATAAATTACGTTATATAAAATATTCCAATATACTAAAAAAATGCATATATAATTCCAAAAAAAACTCGAATATCGCCTATTTGTGCAGAAGCAAAAATAAATGCAAAGCATCTTGGACCTTAATAAAAAACGAATTAAATACCGCTAAGTCTTTTAATTACATCGACAAAATAAAAAAAAGATAAATTAATTCTAACAGATCCAAAGAGTATAGCTACCGCTTTTAACGATTATTTTATTGCCCTTACTGATGCGACATTCACTGACAATAACAAAAAAGTTGTAAGTAAACAACGTGTACCAAATTTAATTTTCCTAAAACCTTTGACTGAAGCTGAAGTACGGAAAGAAGTAATGCTGTTAAAACCCACTAATTCAGTAGGATACGACGAAATCTGTACAAAGGTTTTAAAGAAATGCATTGACGATGTAGTTCCAGTCTTAACCCATTTAATAAATCTTTCTCTTCAGGTGTCTTTCCGGAAGCTCTCAAGCAGACAATAATAAAGTCGTTATATAAAAAGGGCAACTGTGATGAAATGGATAGCTACCGTCCTATTGCATTAATATCGATACTGTCAAAAATCATTGAAAAGTGCATGTATAAACAATTAATAGAACTTTGTACAAAATACCATATTATAAACAAAGAACAGTATAGTTTTCAACAAAACAAATCCACGACGTTGGCGGTACATAAACTTTTAAATATGGTATTAACGAGTATTAATAAAAAATGCTTAACCACTGCTGTCTTCGTTGATTTGTCTAAAGCTTTTGACCACGTTTCGCACTCATTACTATTAAGTAAACTTGAAACCATCGGTGTCAGGGGTCCGGCTTTTGAGTGAATAAAGTCATACCTTGATAATAGGCAACAGTGTGTTATAATTAACAAATTAAATAAAAATAATGAAATTGAATCTCATTCATCAGAATACAAGAATAATGAATATGGTGTACCCCAAGGCAGCGTGTTAGGTCCAATTTTATTCCTTCTGTATATTAACGATATCACACATGCAACCAACCATAAATGTATTGCACTTGCAGATGATATCTCTATTGTAGTGACATCAAATAATAAAAATTGTACAAACAACGAACATGAAAATGATATTAATCGCACCATTCATAATTTAATTGATTATCTTGACATGCATAATTTAAAAATAAATCTGACTAAAACTAACTATATAAAATTCAATAATCACAAAAGTATCAAGCTTGCCATTAATTATAAAAATGTGAAAATAGAAGAAGTAAAGCAGACGAAATTTCTAGGATTGACCGTAGACCGTGACCTAAATTGGAAAACTCATGTCGATAATGTTTGTATAAGAATCAATAGGTTCTTGTATGCGCTGAAACAAGTCAAGAATGTGACAAATGTAAAAACAGCCATTTCTACTTACCATGCCTATGTAGGGTCTTTATTACGATATGGCTTAATCATTTGGGGTAATGGTACAAGTGTCAATAGAGCTTTTATTGCTCAGAAGAAGTGTTTAAGAGCTATATGTGGTGTTCCTCCACTTACATCCTGTCGTGCGTTATTTCCGCGCCTAGGCATATTAACTCTGTCATAGCTCTACATATTTGAAGTATGTGTGTTTGTAATGCAAAATATGAAACTATTTAGGAGAGCATGTGATGTGTACCCCCGTAATACCAGAAATCCAAATAGATTGGTACTGCAAGAGAAACCTCAAACATTGTAGTATTCCAAGAGCTGTCTTACTATGAGTGTAAAAATTTTTAATAATTTACCAGACGACCTTAAATCACTAAATATTAACAAATTTAAAAATTGTTTATATAAATGGCTATTGACCGTAAACTTTTATGACATTAAGGATTTTTTAAGTAAAAGACATCATATTTAATAGAAATTTTGCGAACACTATATTAATTTACTATCCTAATATTACAATTTAATAATTTAATTTAATTTTAATATGATAATTATTCATTATTCATTCATTATACTTAAGTTCTAATTAGTTCAATTGAAATTGTAACAATGATGAATTGTATTTGCATGCTTAATGATTAGGCGAATCATGATGTACGTAAATATTATTACCATCTTAATTTACCATGCATTCTAGCAAATAAAGAAATTTGAATTTGAATTTGAACGACAGTACATACCTTTCAACCACAAACAATTCGCCGACAGAAACTTTCCACTACGAACGTTTCGCCGACAGAAGTTTTCATTCAAGAGCGTATCGACAAGAGAATCTTTCACCAAAGAAGGATTCGTCGACAAAGCTTATTTAAGCATAGTGTGACACTACTAAATGATTAAATCTAAAGATTAAAAGGTTATACAAAAAATATTTGCAAATGAAAATAACTTATATGAACAATTACATAAACAACATGATTATTGCCAAAAAAAACACAACAAATCAACTATGAATAATAAAAACAATTCTAAAGTTCATAGCACACATTATTTTGTTAATTAAATGAGAAATGTACTTGATATAAAGCATGTTCGCTTATCTTAAAATAAAACAATTAAAATGAAAATGTGGATAGTCCTCAAATTTTTACCTGTCAACGTGCCTTATTACGTTCTATGTCGGCCCGGAATCAATTTTATTACCAACGTGTTATTGAAAGGTTTAGATTTGTTGTTAAAAATGAGTGAATGTATGAAATAAAGTCAAAACGCGGTAAAGATATAGTGATTCACGAAGGATATAATAATATAAGGGTTAAGGGAACAATATATAAAACTGGCAACGAGGTAATCAAGAAACGACCTTTCACGCTACGATCACAATGATTGGCAATATAGAACCTTACAATGGACAAGATTTTTGTGCCTACATGAGCGAATGGACGAATACCTGTTCATTAATGAAATTGAAGATGAAAAAAAAAAGTAGCATTATTCAACACAACCACCAATCCCCAGCTATACAATTACACTCAGGCATTAAGCAAGTCATTTCTTACCTCAATGAAGAACACCCTGGAAAGCTCCTCCGCAACGGATGCTCAAGGAGTAGGGCTGATCCAAGTTCGGAGAGTCCTTGGGTTACACAGCTCTCACCATGGTTAGAGCTTTAGTGAAAGACGTAACCCAAATGGCGAATGCCTTCAGTAAAGCGCAATACCGAAAAAATATCATTGCGTTACTCTCCATAAAGTAGCCGACCTATTGCCCGCCCTGCTCCAAGGCTCTTCATCATGCCGAAGATGCCTTTAATAAGCAACTGTCCAAGCCTGTGTATCTGTTCTCCAAGATTGTTCGACGTTGGACTAAATTAACACTCAATCAGGATAAGAGATTGGCAGCCATGTTGGGAGCAAGCTGTTTAACCCACACCTCTTACAATGGGATGGCCCTCGTGCACTTGATGATTGAAGTGTTGCATTACTTTAACGTTGATTGGCCCAGCCTTTGTGAACAAGTTTACTTTGATATCACCAAAGAGTCCTGGAAACGAATTGCTTTATTCATGAAAGCTTATCAAACCAAGAACTCCGTACAATATACACAGCCATGGGCCCGGGTGATTGATGATGGATACCTGAAAGAGTTATCCGGGTCCGAAAACTTTGCATTGTGCACAATTTTTGCAGCTGCCTTGGATGAATCCCCAGATGGATCAGGGGGAGTGTGGGACTCCCAATGGGCGCGTACCAGGCAAGCAGAGACCGAAGATCTGCATCGCTCTGCGTGGACTTTACACGAAAAAGTTGAAGACATCAAACCCATTACCAAGGGAGCTTCTACTCTTTTAGCAGCAGCGAAAAATCAGGACCAATTGGGTACGCAACAAACAAAGAAACCCACCATCCCCAGATATTCTGAAAATGATGTTTGATCCAGTGACTTTCCTCATCTATCTAAAAACCCAACAATCAGCATTTGAAGAATGTAAACGTCTTCTCACTAACCCACCTATACTTCAATATCCTGATTTTACAAAAGAATTCGTTCTAACCACAGACGCCTCACTACACGCCATTGGCGGAGTTCTATCACAAGGCGAAATAGGCAAGGACTTACCAATCGCCTATGCGTCTCGAACCCTGAACAAAGCCGAATCTAACTACTCAACCATCGAGCGTGAATTGTTAGCCATAGTTTGGGCCGTGAAACATTTCTGACCTTATCTATTCGGTAGAAGGTTCAAAATAGTAACGGATCACAAGCCCCTAACACTATGGCGTACCTAAACGTTTCCACTCCGACCAAGGAACAGAATTCGTTAATAACGTTACCAAACTACTCATGAAATTTCTAGGCGTCAACCATATAATAAGTACAGCTTATCACCTCCAGACTAACGGCTCTCTAGAGAGATTCCACGCGACCCTGCGCGATCATATACGTATGTACCATAAACGAAATAATTTTAATTGAGATCAAATTATTCCTTTTGCAGTAACTTGCCATAATACATCCGTCAATCAATCCACTGGATTTACACCACATGAACTTCTTTTTGGATATAAACCTCGTTCACTTTATTCGTTTAAGGAAATCAACGATTACACGACACACGATTATCTTCGAGATTTGACTGAAAGACTTAAAATCTCTCGCGAGGTAGCTCGCCGAAATGTAGATCTCATGAAGGAAAAAGCCAAAGAAAGATACGACAACCAAATAAAAAACACAGTTGATTTTAAGTTAGGCGATAAAGTTTTATGATTATTGTACCTTTCCTACGCGCTTTGTTTAAGCTACACCAGATGCTCCCGAGCCGTAGTCTTAAGACCATTAGTTTTATGATTATTGTACCCTTCCTACGAACCTCATAATAATATAACCTTGTCCCGCGCCCGCCTCAAGGCAGTTCGATTCCAACCACCGTTCCGTGCTAACCTCCTCCAATCTCTGTTTAAATATAAGTTTAGTGTTAGTAATAAAGTTAATTTTAAAAAAACAGAGTTTTGCTTCTCGCCGCATAACAATTCTCGCCTCTAGTTCGTGCAATGGTGCATCTGAATGCGCTTCTGGCAGTGGCACCACAGTGTGATGTGTTTGCCGGAAGATTGACTGATATACTTAAGGATTGCTTGGAGCTCTGTGAGCGAGATGATTGAATGGTCTGTCCTTTGTTATATGTTTTTCATTGTTTATTAGTCTATGTTACATATTGTTCAGTGCATTAGTGTATACTGTAATGCTGGCAATGTTTTGTTGTTGAATAAATAAATAAATAAATTATCGCGGAGATTTATTGACTGTGTTATTATATGATAGAAATAATGTAGATCGGGATGTGTACATGGCCCATTCTGAATGGTTAGTTTTTGAAACTTCGGCTCAAATTAACATATTCAAGTTTATTAGAAAATCATTATTAATGATTTTACGTCAATTATTTATGAACGTTAAAGTTAATACGTTGCTAAATTTTATCGTAAATGAGGATAATTAAATAAATTGGAAAGCTATAAAAGAAACTGCTTCACTGACGTTCATGATTGTTTCCGATTTAAATTTGGAATCAGAAGCTCACAAAAAAAAAACTTCTAATGAGCCAATTTATCAATATGTCGTATGAAAATAAAAAGATTATAAACAACTGGCGAAACGTTTGATAATTGAAAGAGAAGATCTTACCAAAAATGGGTTATTCCACTAATCCCCATCGACAATCCCCATCAATGGGGATTTGTGGAACAAAAGTTCACAATTCCCCATTTATTGTATAATCAAATAAATGTTTTATTATTTTAATGCTTAGACCTTACAATATAAATGAAAAATAGGCTACATACAATGTGTCAGGTTGATTACTTTTAAACGATAAACATAACAAACAAAACTAGAATCGAAACTACTAGAAAAACAATTTTAATTATACATTGTTATCCCTATAAGACTGGGGAAAGGTAGTTAAGTGATATTTATTAATTTAAATAGAAAATTGCACATTGTTTGACTGAATTAAATGTAATAATTCTTGTAATACACATATTACCAGTTAAATGTAACGCTAAAAACAATAACAATAATCAACAATTAGTAATAAAGTAATAATATGTCCAAAATCAACAAAAGATAAATACTTATTATATTTAACTAGAAAAAATATAGCTTACGTTAAAAAGCTAATAAATCACAGATTACAATTATTAATAATACTACAGATTTCAAAAATCAACAACAGATCATAGTTTACTAGAAATATATATAGTGTAGCTACGTCAACAACAACGTATTGTATGTAGTTTATTTTTAATTTATATTGTAAGGTCCTAAGCATTAAAATAATAAAACATTTATTTGATTATACAATAGTTGTTTTATTTTTAACAAATGGGGATTTTTGAACTTTTGTTTCACCATCATTACCGTTAGTGGAATAACCCCCAAAAATGATATTCGGGTCAAGGTCGAGTTTAAGATCGATACATGTTTTATATTAAAAATTTATATATGTCTATAGTTTAATTATTTTGTATGTTTATAATTAAGATTTTTTTTGTATTAATAAATATCAAGTAAGTTATGTCATTAATGTTATCACCGAATGAATTATATAATCGAGCAATGGAATTATTTTATAAATTTGAAAATGAATTGGCGTCAACCACAAATGTTGTGCAGTTTATGGCTTTAATGGAACCATTATCAGTCCAGGAATTAATCAGATTTAATGTTGTGCAGTTTATGGCTTTAATGGAACCATTATCAGTCCAGGAATTAATCAGATTTAATACGTATGTATGGCAACAGGGAAACGTAGATCAATTTGTTACATTTATTAAGTATCTTATGAACTCAATGGATTATTTTCCATATCAAACTTTGATAAAGTTTACTTTACCAATAATACGATTTTTTAAATTATACGTGTTCATACAAAGCAAAAAGAATTTATCTATACCTAGAGATCATTTAGAAATCACACCTGCGCTGGCTTCAGCATCGTATGGCGATTCTACTATTACGGGTTGAACAAAACTTCAATCGTCCGAATTTAATTTACCGCAATTTTCAATCATAAAAGATTTCATTGAATAAGCTTATTTACGCGTTTGCGGTTTCATACCTACAATTCGGTTCCGATTCTCCTCATCCTACTAAACTGTAAAACCTAATTAGATTCCAACATACGTCAAAAAAGTGTTGCCATTAAAATGACATATTAGTGGATCGGTAAATTTTCACTTCTGTAAATGTTATAGGTAGCTGTTTATTTTATTTATAATATTAAAGGCAACATTTAATTTTCCTTCTCAAATAAACAATCTTATTTAAATACTCGTCGCAAAAAAAGATATTTAGTTAAATTGTTTTATAGGAGAAAAGTTTAAATTACAATGGCAATAACTCAGGGTTTAATAACATTTGGTACCAATTATTATTCTCATTATGTGCGATTACATTTTTAGGAAAAAAAATCTATACTAATATTATAAAGCTGAAGAGTTTGTTTGTTTGTTTGTTTGTTTGAACGCGCTAATCTCAGGAACTACTGGTTCGAATTGAAAAATTCTTTTTGTGTTGAATAGTCCATTTATTGAGGAAGGTGGTTCTGTGGCGGCCATAACATCTATTGTCACTTCATTCGACATCCGACGTTTGGATAGCTCGAATGTTTTCTGTATTCTGTGTTCGCCCCGTGGTGATTTCCATTGTTAAGTTTTTGTTTTCCGTTAAGTTTTTGTTGTTTCTTTTCGTTATTGTTTCAAGTTTGTGTTTTGCTCGTGGGTTTTGCTTTATCGCAAGTAAAATGGAGCCTGTACCAGGTTCCTCTCACAGCAAAGAGAATGATCCTATATCTCCACCAAAAAAGCGTCCTAAAAGTCATATGAGTGTCTCGGAGAAATTCATGGTCGTGAACTGTTACAAACATACCCACAGTACATGGCCCACGGGAAAACATTGGTCACGTGTGGACTGTGCAATGAAAGTGGCTCAAATAATGGGAATATCTGAAAGAACTGTCAGGCAGATTATGAAAGACCACAAAACGGATGAAAACTTTAGTCCTCCCAATAAACCTGGCCCCAAATTAACCATTATTGAAAAACTTGATGAGTTTACCTTCGCTGCAATTAGACGTGTAGTTCATCAATTTTTTCATCGGAATGAGCCACCAACCATTCAGAAGGTGAGTAATTTATTATATATATATATATATATATATATATATATATATATTATATAACTGATATTACTTGATTTCAGTATTTTCTTGAACAAACCATGCTAATATAACATTTCTTTGTCTGCAGGTTTTAAAAGTTGTGAATGATGATGCCGACTTGCCAAATTTGTCAGCAAATACAATGCGACAGGTACTCAAGCATCTGAATTTCAAGTATGCCAGCCGGAAACGCCAAAGCTGCCTCATTGACCGAGCAGATATCATTTTATGGAGAAAGCGTTACTTGATCAAAATAAAACAATATCGCAGAGAAGGACGAACATTATATTATCAAGATGAAACCTGGCTTAATGAAGGTAATTTTTTTGGATACTAGCCATTGATTTGTACTTACTATATTGAACTGAATGCCCAATCAGAAAAAATGGCATGTGACATGTTTATAAGAATTTAATTAAACCTATCATAAATTAATCATCTTAAAATCAATTTTATATGATATGAATGTGGTGTTAATTTTGAAAAATGGTTAGTGATTATGATTATAAACTTACCAACCTGTCATTACAGGTCACATGAAGAACAAGGTTTGGCAAGATCCCCAGGTTTTGTCATCTCGGCAAGCTTTTTTAGAGGGGCTTACAACTGGACTAAAAGGTCCCTCAGGAAAAGGAAGACGATTAATTATTAGTCATATTGGCAGCGAGGAAGGTTTTGTGGAGGGAGGGCTATTACTGTTTGAGTCAAAAAAAAATAGTGACGACTATCACAACGAAATGAATGCGAATCATTTTGAAGAGTGGCTGGCTAGTATTTTGCCAAGGTTGAAACCGAACTCTGTGCTTGTTATAGACAATGCACCATACCACTCTAGAAAATTAGAAAGTGGACCCATAAAAAGATGGAACAAGGGCCAAATAATTGAGTGGTTGCAAGGAAGAGGCATTGAATGCGATGCTAGTATGTTAAGGACAGAGTTGTGGGAATTGGTAGAAAAAGCAAAACCAAAATATGATAAACTGGCAGTTGATGAACTAGCCGCCACTCACAATATTAGTTTTAAGACTCCCTCCCTACCACTGCGAATTAAACCCAATCGAGTTGGTGTGGGCTCAAATAAAAGGGCATGTGGCCTCAAATAATAAAACTTATAAAATGGCTGAAGTAAAGTCGTTATTTGAAGAAGGTCTGCAGAAGGTGACAGAGGAACGTTGGAAGTCTTGCATAGACCACGTTATAAAAATTGAAGACAGAATGTTCAACTTAGACAACTTAATTGATGATGTGGTTGAACCTTTTATTATAAATACTGAGGAGGATGATCTAAGCTGTTCAGAAATTTAAGAATAAATATTGTTATTAAAATGGTTGTCTTTTTATTTATTAATAATACAGATCTCGCCGTCGTTTGACCGTCCGTTGTGGCCTAGTGGTTCGGACGTTGGATTTGCAATCCAGAGGTCTCTGGTTGAAATCCTGGCTCATACCAATGATTTTTTTTGGGCTTTATGTACGAAGTGTCATTTGATATTCTCAACTAGCTTTTCGGTGAAGGAAAACATCGTGAAGAAACCTGCATAGGTACATCTGAGAAAAAAATTAAAGGTGTATGTAAAGCTGAAGTCCCTAACCCGCATTAATATTATTTATTATTGCAGGTCCCCAGTCAGTTTAAAAAAAAATCTTACTAATATTATAAATGTGTAAGCTTGTATGTATAATACTCAATCACACAAAAACTTTTTAACTGGTTAGGTTAACTAATGCACCGGCTAAAGCTAGTCATTTAGCTTTTTATCTTCGTCAACCTTACCAAACCAAGACCTGTTAGGCGATGAATGCACAGAAAACATTGATTAAAATCAGGATGACCTTTATCATATTGTGGAAATAACTTTATTGTTTTATTTTAACATAATTATTGTACCAAAAGGTTGGTTTTCCCTGAAACGTCACAATGATGATGACATGTGTAACTGTGACATTCCGCCATCTTTGGTAGTTTTTTTGACGTATATTGGAATCTAATTAGGTTTTTTAGATTAGGTGTAGTCGCACTCGTCGTCATCTTCATCTTTCACAGCTACACCGCCAACAAGATACGCTCAGCATCCGATCCATCTCCTGGAGATAGAATATACGAAGAACCTGGGAAGCCCAGAAGCCAGGCAAAACCCTCAGCAATATTTTATTAATTTATTAACAACTACCGTCATTAACATCCGATCATAATATTTTTACTTGGAGGAGCACCTGACCCGGAATGTCAGAAGGGTGCAGGTTCAAATCTTGCTCGTGGAAAAAAAATTTTTCAACATTTGTGTTTTTGTAATTTGTTCGCAACAAAATTTGCTTTAAAAATCATTTTGAACATTTTATAAAATAGCTTGCTTATTTCTTAACTGATCTTTAATATTTGTAAAAATATTATGATCGGATGTTAATGACGGTAGTTGTTGACATTGAATGGGCGCCTTTGGCTTACAAAGTAAAAAGTGTTGAATAATTTCGGCGGGCTGATTAGAACCACGATAGCTCAATTGGAGGAGCACCTGACCCGGAATGTCAGAAGGGTGCAGGTTCAAATCCTGCTCGTGGAAATTTTTTCAACATTTGTGTTTTTGTAAAAGAACAATGACTTAATCAAACAATTAATGGATGCAAGCCGAATGTTATGCGACATCCAACACAATGAGTCTGTGACTAGAAGAAACTTTGCAATTTTCACGGTCAAAAAAGATATGAAGGAAGCTCTGACCAATACGAAAATTGATAGCACGTTATTCGGCGACAATTTTGCCGACTCATTAAGGCCTCGGTCTCGAATTTTGCGGGCGGCGGAGCGGCAGCGGCGGCGGCGCGGGAGAGGGGCGGGCAACGCATACCTGTTCTCGAAACCAGCGGGCAGATCGCGCGGCACTGTAGCGGTGTAGTGTTGTGTTCGTGGTTGTGTTGTCGACATTCGCAAACGAAATGTCTGAAAATCGGCGACAACATCTTTTTGATTCAAATTTATTCCTAACGCTCGATTTATTGTGGGCAAAAGAAGAAGTGGATCCCTACTATAGGGCAAGGAAAATAAATGGCGAGTTTTATCGAAATTATGAAGAACAGAGACAAAATCCCGATAAATTCTACGACTACACCAGAATGAGTGCAGAAACTTTTGACTATATTCTAGAAACTATCAAGAGTGATTTAGAGTCTGGAATTAATCCAAAAAGTTTTAGAGGTATATCTCCAGCAGAAAAATTATACATAACGCTTGGGTAAGTAAAACAACGAAATTGTAATTTGTAATTGTATTTATTGATAGTTTCAAAAAGGAAGTGTTGTACCTACTAATTTAGTAAATAGTTTAGCATCGGTATTAAGTTCCCAGATACAATAATTTTAATTAAATACCTACTACACACTAATCAGCCTTAATTATTTATCTTTGACGTAAAATATAATATAAAAACGTTTCGTATGAAATAAGTAACATAACAGTTTGTCATTTATTCTTAAAATCACAGTTTTCGTTTGTACGACGATTAATTATTTCTACAATCACAGTTTTCTTACTCATTTACAGTATTTTTATTACAAGGTCGATATACTTAGTGGTCAGTATAATTCCACGCTTATTCTAATCTTAAAACTAAATCTTCTCTCTAAAATTAAAGTTCTCATTTGTACGACGATTAGTTACCTATTTAAATCACAGTTTTGTTATTTATTGACAGTATTTTCATTATAAGATTGATATAGGTACCTCTATTGTTGAGTACTATACCCATACATATATGATTCATTAGAAGGGTACGTGCTTTCATTTACACTTAACTCATCTAGAAGAGCTTGATCAATTTTTTGTCTTACTCTAAACTTTTGAACAGGCGTGAATTTTTCCATTTGTGGAAGCAAACTCATAAAAAAGTAGTAGTCATCAGACTTATTCTCATTTCTAGAAGCCTCGTTTCTACTTTGATTTGATAAATCATTTTCCAGCAGTCTTATCCTTTTCCTTTCCAATTCTAAAAATTCAGTTCTTATGTCATTCGCTGTTCTCTTTTTTCTTGATCGTTGTGACGCAGAAGCTTCTCTTGAAGGCGTAGAAATTTCTTGCGATGATGTAGAAGCTTCTTGAGAAGAAACAGGAGCCTCTTGTGAGGATGTAGAAGGTTGTTGTGGATAAATAGAAGATTCTTCATTATGACCGGTTGTATCTTCTTGAGAGTTTTCTCCAGATATGTCTTCTATCTCAAAAGAATCATTACTTATCTGATTACTTACTTCAGTACTGCTTAAATTACCCTCAGTAACATTTGGTACAACTTCATCTTGCAAAAACCTCAATTGAGAAAAATATTGCCAATTTGAGGGTTGATTAACATTTCCGGCATCTCCTGATCTAGGGGCAGGATTTTTTCTTAATTCCTTTCTATAGTGATCTTTTAAATTTTTCCATTTCTTCTTTAAATCGGTCACTGAAACAAAGAACGAACAGACTATTTATTACATACATAACTTTAACATATACAACCTGCATATTTTCAATTCCCATAACTCTAAGGTTATATTCTAACACTAAAAATAATTAAAAAAGTCCAAAGAACATGGGTTCCAAAACGCATATCTTCGAAGATAACATTAATTTTAGTTAAAATAGTTCATAAAATGTCTCCAGTAAGTCGATTCCTTATTTTTGCGACGTTGCCAAACTTCTACACGCACTACGTACGACGACAGCAAAGTTGTAAAAAACCTACGCGTGGGACTTCCCCGTATCAACCAACTAGTGAAGTGAAAGCCAACTAGTCGCTATCGATAAAATCATACCTACCTGTTACACCGGAATTACGTAATGCAATTAGAACGAAAATAATTTATGCTTTGGTTAGTTCTTATTCCTTAGTAAACTCTTGTGAGCAATTACGCATTAGTTGCTTATTTTGCAACTCTTTAAATTTTAAAAGTTAGACTATGAATGGTATTTGTCGAAACATAAATTGTTTCAACATAATTTCAATCGATAATGGTTATGATTATGAAAATTTTAAAGAACTCTTACCATGAATATCCGGCGGCTGGATTGCAGCCAAATACTAAACAATACCTACCTTTAATTTATTACGAAAACGCGCAGTCATTCGATATTTACCATATTTTTTGAAACATCTGAATTACTGGATGATAATGTAATAATTGCAGCGGGTGCCAAATGCGGGTTCATAGTTAACCTACCAGTAGGCTTAGCCAAAGTAACATTAAGAAAACGATAGCGAAGTTCGAAAAGAATAAAATCTATGGGATTGACATAAGCCGCGCTAAATCACGTGGTCAATCTTATGTCAATCCCATACATTTTATTCTTTTCGAACTTCGCTATCGTTTTCTTAATGTTACTTTGGCTACCGCCACAGAGCTGCGTTCGAGATGTCCGAGCCTTTGTATGACTAGGATTTTGAGCCCGGAACCCCGAGATCACAGACCAATGTTTAATAGTTCCATAATAAAACATTAAGTTAATTTAGAATTATTTATAAGAACTTAAAACAAAATAATAATTCCGGGAGATATCGATTATCGATATCATCACAAAATTGCTTACACCATACCCCAGCGGCGCACGAGTGTAATTTGATCATCAATGTACGACCTTTAAGTAGTTCTTCGAAGTCGGATCTTTCATCTTTACATATGTGCATCTCTTAGTGTAAGCGAGAAAGAATGCTTGTGTTGTGTGACGGGTGGCCACGCTGCGTGATGTAGTGTAATAATAATGAGTTCCATGTATGCGTAGGGTTGTTTACTCGAAATATCAGGGATGTACATCACCTACACAAAATAATGTTTAAAGTAACAGGGTGCCTAGTGTGAGTTTTGTTATTACTATCCGTATTCATTAGATTGCGTTTACGGAAACGAAAATTAGTATGGCGACTTAAGAGAAGAGTTAACATTTTGCCATACAAATTCTCGTTTTCGTTAACGTAATCGAATGAATACGGATAGTAAACAAAACTCACACTAGGCACTCAGAATGTGGATTTTGAAGTCTTCTTTGTTTGTTAATTTTATAAGTAATCATAAAATCTGTAATACGTTTATTTTTTATAACCCAAATTACTCATAAACAATTTGGGTAGGTGATTGTACCTAACTAAACGAAACCAAAGACAATTTACATAATCTTACGTTTTAAAAAATCAGACACTCACAATGATTTGATCACGAATAGGGTAAAAACTACTAATAAATACGAAACTTGACTTGATGAAGAAAGCCCACCAACAGCTTTTGAGACTCGTCTTAGTTTTGACAACCCTATTATTATGCCGGCGATGACGATGAGTGACAAAAGAACGCACACATGGAACTGAGTCGCTCCGCGCCGACATGAAGCCGGCAGACCTATAGCCAAATACCGTTAGCAAAAAAAGTAAAATTAATAGTAAACGCTTTGGAAATACGGTTGATTTCACAATGACTCAAATAACTAGCCGCCAATGACTACATGTATCTACCTTTATTGACTTACTTGTTTCCTGACCTTCGTCTTGCTTACAAGTATTGGTGCCCGTGATTAGAATTGTTATTAAACCGTTGTGCTGTTAAGTTTTGTTATTAATTTGTTATTGATGAACTATTGGTTTTTATTTTTGTTATTGTTAAAGTGTTGGTTGTTATTTTTATTTGTTGAACTGTAAGTTATTAACTTGGTTAAAATGCCGAGGCGCAACTATCCGCCACAACATCAAGCGGATATTCATTTTGTGTATGGATATTGCAATGGAAATTCCGCGGAAGCTGTGAGAGAATACCGGCGTCGATATCCAAATCGCACCGTTCCTGACAATCATACTTTCGTCAACGTAAGTTTACATTACTTATTTCTTTAGTAATAGGCAGTGAACGAAATGAATCGGGCTAACTTGCCTGAGATGGCCGACGAGACAAGGCTTGTGAGTGGTTGACGCCACCGAAGTTTTGTTAATTGATTTTTATCGAGTACTGGGTCTGGCACTTAAGGCCTAACCTTAAGTGATTTTACTTCTTGTTGGTCATAGTGCACATGAAATTACTCGTTTACACTTTTTTTCTGAATGTTGAGGGTGTCGCAGTTCGCCAATCATTACACCAATCCTATAATTTGACATACCGAAAAAACCGAATAGGCAGTAGTTAAAAAATTCACGAGATAGTAAGAGAACTAGCATATTAGGTGATTTAGGTGTAATGAGTGGTGACTTGTGGAAAAAACTATTGGAGTTGCTTATAAAATACGAGTTAATTTCATGTATGCTTGCTGGGACTGAGGAGCTCGATGGCGCAGTGGTTAACGCGCCCGATCTACGAGTGCTGATGTTAAGCACCTTTCGCAAAGGCCAATCATCGGATGGGTGACCAAAAATTTATCACCTCTAGCTCTTTTGTGATTCGGAAGGCACGTAAAGCTGTTGGTCCCGGCTGCATTAGCAGTCGTTAATAACCACCAATCCGCACTGGGCCCGCGTGGTGGTTTATGGCCCGTTCTCCCTATCCATCCGTAGCAAAGGCTCGTGCCCCAGCAATGGGGACATAAAAATGAGCTGATGATGATGATGATGGCTGGGACTACTCAGGGGTAAAGCTGTTTCTGGGATCCGATATTCGATAGAGATAAATTGTCAACGTTTTGGTGGTCAGAGTGTAAGGCTTATAATAATAACAGTAATAATGCAATAACCAAGCATTTGTTAACGTTGCATTATGTGTACTTTATCACTTAAAGCAGGGTGAGTTCCCGGTAGCGGGGGTAGAATACTACTATGGAGAAAAAACTATTAACTGTATGTCAAATGTAAAGCTTATTTTTATTTGAAATAGAACCACTTTCACGGATCTACTCTCTCTACTGTACACATTGATTTATTATTATTTTTATTTTATCGTGTAAATCCGTATAAGTAGTATTAATTCAATGTGTAGTGTTCGCGTAAGCTTCAGTTAACAATTATTTTTATTTGTTACAGATACATAGACGATTTCGTGAGCAAGGCTTAAGAATAGCTTCTCATGAGCGAGTCATGAACCTCTCATTGGACCAAGAAATGAGGATAATGAATTTAATTATCGAAGATCCTACTTTATCTACACGACGTGTCGGACGCATAGTTGGCGTCTCTCATACTATGGTGTGGAGATTATGGAAGAGATATGGACTTCATCCTTATCATTATCGGAAAGTGCAAGGCCTTTTACCCGGTGATAATTTCTCACGAATCGCGTTTTGTCAGCGGATAAGTGAGTTTCTCATTCAAGATCCACTATTAATTAAAAAAATTCTGTGGATGGACGAGGCACAATTTACACGAGCAGGCGTATTCAATAGTAAAAATCAGCATCAATGGCAAGAAGCAAACCCGAAAGCAGTGTGGGAAACATCGCACCAAAGAGAGTTTTCTGTAAACATGTGGGCGGGTATTTTAAATAATAAACTTGTAGGTCCCATAGAAATACCGCACCGTTTAAATTCTAACAACTACCTTGAATTTCTACAAAACCTTTTAAATTTAGATTTTTTTGAAGATGTGGATCTGGAAAGTATCCGGTCATTATGGATACAGCACGATGGAGCACCTGCGCATTACGGAACACACGTACGAGAGTACCTAAATGAGCAGTATCCACAACGTTGGATCGGCCGCGGAAGCCCGATCTTAGCGTGGCCGGCTCGATCACCCGATCTGACCCCTCTTGATTTTTATGTATGGGGTACCTTAAAAAGTAAGGTGTATTCTAAAAAAATTCTTTCCCGGGATCATTTGTTGCAGCGGATTCAACATGAAGCAAATGAAATGCGTGCCAATGAAGTTAATTTAAATAGGCAAATTCGTACAAGAATAACTGTATGCTTAGAATGTAATGGAGGACATTTTGAAAACCAATTAAATTGATATTTTTTATCAAAAAATGTTTTATTTACCACGCCTTCTAACTTTTGTATCCCAAATGTAAGTTTGGTTCTCTGTCAAGAATTTGAAATCAGTCGTTCATTACTAACTTTTTATTTTTTTTACGTCATCAAATAAAATAGTTGTTGTACATTTTTAAAGACACTCCCATAACCATTATGGTTATTAGTTACGGCGTGCTGTAGTAAGTTCACTGCGAAATCATGGCTACGATTGTAAGTGCATTTTTTACTAGTTAATTAGTAAAATACAGGCATGCAGGTACTCGCATGTAGGTCAATTTCAATGCGAACTAAATGTAACTACGAAAAAAAATCAAAATTAATCTTAGTTTATTTACAAAAACAATGTTTTAGTAAAAGCTTAAGATAAAATAATTTGTAAAATTAAAATTACTGCTTAGCAAATTAAACACGTATGAATAAAAGGTCACTTCATTTTTATTTTTTTGCAAGCCGTACAATAACTGCATTCTGACTCGTAGTGCCTAACTTTCATTCATAAGTAAGTCCTATCATTCATAACTTTAGGTAAGAGTATGCGATGTTGTCATATTTCACATAAAGGGGTTTTAGATAGATAATCATGCTTTATTTGAATTATTTTGTATGAAATAAGAAAATAAAAATAAATATTGAATTCAGAAAATATGAATTTGCTATTTGATTCTTATACGCAGTCTCGTTGAAACCCTAGAGTTATGGGAATTCAAAATGAACACGTTGTATATGCTTTAATTTTCAGGTTTTTGGCGAGTGGGCAGCCTTTCAAAAGACTGTCGTTGTCATTCAGAATGGGAAAAAACACGGTAGCCAACATAGTTTATGGCACTTGTAAAGCTATATGGAAAAATTTGGTACATTTACATATGCCAAAACCGACAGAAGAATTATTGAAAAATATAACGGAAAAATACTATGAAAAATGGCAATTTCCTAATTGCGTTGGTGCTATTGATGGCAAGCACTGTCGAATAAAAAATCCTAAGTTTGCTGGATCATCGCATTATAATTATAAACATTTCTTTTCGATGCACTTGCAAGCGGTCGCGGATGCTGACAAAAGATTCATTTGTATAGAAGTTGGAGGAAGAGGGAAACAAAGCGATGCAGGGACATTCCGTTACTCTAATTTGAACCGTTTACTTCAAAGTAATAACTACAATATACCAGGTCCACAATATCTACCCACATCAGATATCGTTCTACCAATGGTTTTTATTGGAGATGAAGGATATCCACTCAAAACATATTTGATGCGACCTTATCCACAAAGCGTACTTAATGCACAAAATGAGTTATTTAATAAGCGATTATCGCGGGCTCGAAAGACTATTGAGTGTGCTTTCGGAATTTTAAGATCCAAGTGGCATATTTTCAGATCGCCCATAGAGACAAACAAATGTCATGCAAGATTACTCATCAAAACTTGCTGTTTGTTGCATAACATTATCCGAAATAAGGACGGTGATAATGACATTGCCTATATTACTGTCAATACGAATCAACAAACATTACAAACACGATTACAAACCAACGCCCGGACGTCTTATCAAGCACAATATATACGTGAAAAATTCAAAGAATATTTTGTAAATAATCCCATTAGCTACTAATTAATTTGTAAACCATAATAAACATTGTATATAACATAATAAATAATTTTTATATTCACCTACCTTCCATATTCAGTTCGTTTTTTATTTCTTCCCATAATTGGTTAATTATTATTCTATTTTTATGGTTCACATCTTTGTTGTTCTATATGGGTCCTCCTCTTAAAGATTACCGAAATAATTTGCTCTTGCACGTCCGAGGACATTTTGATACGTCACAAAAAAAATGTACAACACTATACTACAATGCAGACGCGCAACGCGGGACGGTCACCGCTCGACTGGAGTGCACCGCTCGTTGCCCGCCCCCGCGCCGCTCCCGCGCCGCTGTTTTCGAGACCCGGTCCATTTGACGATACGCATAAGATCCTGCCGCTCCCGCTCCGCTGCCGCCGCCGCCCCGCTGCCCGCGGAATTCGAGACCGAGGCCTAAAGGCAGCGAAAGCTATTTCAAAAACCGCCACCGACCTAAAAGTATCCCCTGCGACGATGCCGCGGAAAAACCAACCATCGACGAGTAAGAATTTAAACTGGAAATCTCCGGCCGTGGCTCGTGCGCAGCCGCTGGCCACACCACGGAGCCGTGCGCATCCAGCGTACACACAGGCGTCAACGTCACGTCTGTTGCTACCGCCGCCGCCGCCACCGCCGCCGCCGCCACCACAGACGATGAGATCCGGTCAAGAGAACTTATCGAGGCCACCGCAGCATCTGCGCAGGCCCACTCGCAGGTTTTAGAATCGGTAAGATATGCGGGTAGATTGTCGTTGTTTCATAAGCAGTGGTCCATGATAACTAATGACCAAACCGTATTTAACTGGGTCAATGGTTACAAGCTGAACTTTACTAGACAAGTCATACAGCGTTCTTTACCTCCTATACATATTCATAGTGCATCGGAAAAAGTACATCTAACCAATGAAATTCACAAATTAATAACTATTGGTGCCATATCCGAGTGCACTTCTTGTCCGGAACAGTTCATATCATCAGTGTTCTTGCGACCGAAGCCAAATGGTAAATTTAGATTTATATTAAACCTAAAGGGGCTAAAAAAATTCATTAAAACGGAGCACTTTAAACTTGAAGATTTTCGTACAGCTCTGAAGTTAATATCTAAAGATTGCTTCATGGCAAATATAGATATTAAAGACGCCTATTTTTTTTTGTAAAAATCCACCATCAGAGTAAAAAAATTTTAAGGTTTTATTTTGATGAAAAGCTTTATGAATTTAATGCGTTACCATTTGGCTTAAGTACAGCACCGTATGTTTTCACGAAATTGCTTAAATTACTTAGGACAAGTGGATTTGTATCCACAATATATCTGGACGACATTAATATAATAGGAAAATCGTACAATGAATGCTACGAAAACATAAAATATACAAGAATGTTGTTAACAAGTTTAGGCTTCATTATCAATGAAGAAAAAAGTAATCTATTACCCTCCACAATGTGTAAATTTCTAGGTTTTATAATCGATTCAAGTTCAATTAAAAATTAAAAATACCGTACATACATTTATTAATCTAAAAATATGTAAAATCAGAGATTTTGCACATCTCGTTGGGCTCCTGATATCCGCTTGTCCGGCTATTGAGTATGGGTGGCTATACACCAAGGAACTTGAAAGATGCAAGTACCTTAACCTAACTAATAATAGTAATGATTACGATGAATACATGACCATTTGAAATCATCTCGTAAACGATTTATCTTGGTGGTTAAAGGCTATCGATAGTTCTGTTCATAGAATCACAGAAGACAATTACGTGGTCGAAATATTTTCTGACGCCTCAACTACGGGGTGGGGCGCCGCCTGTGGGAATGAGACAGCGAATAGTCAGTGGTCCATCGGAGAGAGAAAAATGCATATAAACTATTTAGAACTTCTTGCTGCATTTTGTGCATTGAAGATTTTTGGAAAAAACTATTCGCATTGTCAAATTTTACTTAGGATAGATAACACAACCGCAGTGTCTTATATCAATCGTATGGGTGGTGTTCAATTTTCTCATCTCACGAAGATAACAAAAGATATTTGGCAATGGTGTGAAAAAAGAGAAATACTTATCTTTGCTTCATACATCCGAACTAAAGACAACGTAACGGCAGACTCTCAATCAAGGGTAGCCCATCCGGATATAGAATGGGAACTTGCAGATTGGGCTTTTGACCTTATAACTAACCAGTTCGGTCAACCGGACATCGACCTGTTTGCAAGTCGCATTAACAACAAATGCAAAAAATACATTGCGTGGCATAGGGATCCAGACGCGTTCGCCATAAATGCATTTACTGTGAGCTGGACACCTTTTTTCTTTTATTGTTTTCCACCATTCTCAATTATATTGAAATGTATTCGAAAGATAATGAACGAAAAAGCTAGTGGTATTATGGTTGTGCCCTTATGGAAATCCCAACCATGGTATCCATTATTTAGAAGGTTATTAGTGTCAGATATAATCACATTTAACCCTTCTGATAATATTATTATCTCACATTCCAGCCACAGCAACATACAGTCGAACCTTACCCTGGCGGCCGGCATCTTATGCGGGAGGCGCTTCTCCGCCGGGGAGTGCCAGAAGACGCCTTAGACATTACAATAGCTTCACTATCGTCCAATTCTATCAAGCAATATAACGTGTGCTATAAACGTTGGTTTAAATATTGCCAAGACAATTTTTTAAATGTTTTCGAGGCCCCAGTAACATCAATAATTTCATTCTTTATTATTATTTACAATTCCGGCTGCCAGTTTGGGACTTTAAACAGTTACAAAGCTGCATTGTCATTGTTAATCGGGATAGACATGTCTAAAGACGATAGAATTAGGAGATTTTTTAAAGGCGTTTTTAGGCTTAGACCTACTTTGCCTAAATACAATGTAACTTGGGACACGTCTTTGGTCTTAGATACTCTTGAAAGATTGTACCCAAACGAATCTCTTGATCTGAAACAACTTTCAAAAAAGTGTGTCATGTTATTGGCTCTAGCTACGGCTCAGCGCGTACAAACTCTTTCAAAAATTAACATTAATAATATAGAAATCTTTGAATCAGAAATTAAAATTAAAATACCAGATTTGATAAAAACATCTAGACCAGGACGTGCCCAGCCATTATTGTGCATACCGTTTTTTACTCAGAAACTCGAAATTTGTCCAGCAACAACTTTAATATCCTATTTAGACAAAACTAGGGCCATTCGTCAAGATCGTTTAGAATTACTAATTAGCTTTAGAAAACCTCACTCTGTTGTTGGTGGACAAACTATAAGTCGCTGGATCAAAACAACCCTTAAAGAATGCGGCATTGACGTTTCGATATTCACGGCACACAGTACTCGCCATGCAGTGACGTCACGTGCTAATCAATTAGGCCTTAACTTAGATACGATTCGTAAAACTGCAGGTTGGAGTGGAAACTCATCGACGTTTGCAAGGTTTTACAATCGAACAATCGTCAGAAGCGACGGCTCTTCTTTAGCTAGACTAATCTTAGACACAAACAGTGTTGTCTAAATGTCGCTTCTATTAGGTAATTGTTAGTGTATTGGTATCTACTGCAGTATGTAATCCACTTACGTATGATTTTCTATTTAGATACCTAAGATCTTGATTTCTTGATTAATAAATATTTTTTTTACTTTATGTTCGTTTAATAAAAACTACATAATTAAATAAAAAATGTGCTGTTACTGAATTTCCTTTGTATAGGCTCTCAAAGTCTACCTTGTATGTATAAATATTCTATTACAGGTACTAATCTCGAGGACGAAGCACGAGTATAATTAGTGATTAAACGAACTTACTTGTACGTAAAGTTCTATCATAATTATACGAAGTGCTTCGTCCGAAGAGATTAGTAACATACACCCACCCAACCCATTTCCATACTTATAGCGGGAAATATCAGTAAAATTTAATCAAACCAAAATCACTCCAAACTAAATGACAAAGGATGACAGACAGATGGCGCGCGCGGGCGTAAATGCAGCGGCGCGTGACTTGTTTTTGTTTCACTATAGGCTTTCAACTAACAGTGCGGGGTACCACGAATATGTGCTACTACCTTGTATGTATAAATATTCTATTACAGGTACTAATCTCTTCGGACGAAGCACTTCGTATAATTATGATAGAACTTTACGTACAAGTAAGTTCGTTTAATCACTAATTATAATTCAAACCTTTATTCTGTTTAAGAAACTGGCCGTTCAATTAATGTAACAGAAGATGAAATTCGTGACTTTATCGCTATAGAACGAATGGTGGGAATTATAAAAGCACCGTCATATTTAGACTATTGGGCGGTCAGAACTAGATGCTCCTTTATAGCTGACACTATGGGTTTGAAACGCTACGAACAAATACGCAAGTATTTACAATTTGTTGATAACACCACATATGATGCCGACCCGTTCTTCAAAATAAGACCTTTTGTTGAAAGAATAGGACAGAACTGTTTGAAAACAGAAGAAGAAAACCGCTTTAGTATTGATGAGATGGTCATATTTTATGAGATAGTCTTTTTGTGTTAAACAATTTTACAAAAACAACGATTCCTACGTTACTGTACGACGCCTGTTTCAATTTGAATATGGATTACGCCGTGTAAGCGAGTGTCCAAGTGTTAATTTAATCAAAGCTTGGGTCGTGAAGTTCGAGCAAACGGGATCGACAACGAATATTAAACAAACAGGCCGGCCACGTTCAAGAAGAAGCGATGAGAACATTCGAGAGGTTGAAATTTCCGTACGGAACGATCCAGAATGATCTACGCGTAAGCGTTCGGCGGTTCTGGCATTACCGAGAAGCAGTCTACGGCGGATTTTGTATCTAGACCTCAAACTGCACCCGTATAAGCTTCAAATTGTGCAGGAGATGAAACCAAATGATTACATTCAACGTAAGTTATTGGCTGACACAATGCTGGAGCAATTCTCTAGCCTGGAGAATTTATTGTTTACGGACGAGGCCTACTTTCACATCAACGGGCACGTGAATAAGCACAATTGTCGATATTGGAGTAGGGAAAACCCTCGCCTTAAACACCAAAAGCCACTTCATTCACCTAAAACGACAGTATGGGCTGCCATATCAGCAAAGGGCATAATTGGTCCGTATTTCTTTGAAAATAATCAAGGAAATAATGTAACTGTGAATTCAGCGGAATACGTCAAGATGTTGCGAGAGTTTTTGCGCCGCAGTTGCATGAATTTCAAGGATACAACAGCAGGACCTGGATGCAACAAGATGGAGCAACATGCCACACGTCAAATGTGACTTTACCGGTAGTCAAAGAAATGTTTCCGAATAAATTGATTTCTCGCAGAGGTGATATCCCATGGCCTCCGAGAAGCCCGGATCTTACACCATGCGATTTTTTCTTATGGGGATACCTGAAAAGTCGAGTCTACCTTAATAAACCGACGAATATATCCCAATTAAAACGAAACATCCACGACGAGATAGCCGCGATCCTCCGCAGCATGTGTCAGCGAGTTTTCCAAAGTTTGCGTAGTCGATTGCTAGAGTGCCAACGACGAGACGGTGCACATCTCGACGATGTCATTTTTAAAAAATAAATTTCATTAAATTGTCAAAACGTTAAAAATATAATCAACAAAATAACAGTTGTAGTTTTATTTCTATTCATGTTTTAAAAGTGCAAAGATTATTGGCCCACCCTGTATAAACGAAAGAAACAAAGAAGTAACGCTTCAAGAAATTAAGAAAATAAATGGAATTGAGACTGAATGGAACTGAGTATTAACTGACACAAAAAAAAAAAAACACAGAATAAATATAAATGTGATTCTAAAGTTACCAAAGAAACTGATGAGACTGAAACTATTTTAATGAGCAAAAAACCTGATAAAACCCAAAACGAACATAAAAATATACCTAAAGCTATATTAACCAAAGAGACTGACATTATAAAGAAAAAGTAATGAAGAACAAGGGTGTTACTGAAACAACAAGTACCAAACCGGCTGACAAAAACAATAAAATAAAAATACTTTCAAGTATTCCGATATCAGCAGACCATAGTGTAAAGAGAAGACTTTTTGACGAAACTTGTAATGTTAGGCCAGACTTCGTTTTAAGCAGACCCACCAAGCAGACCACGCAGACCCAGATATTCAACCCACCACCTACATTTAGGAATGAAGAGACATACCGGGTCAGGTGCTCTCCCAATTGAGCTATCGTGGTTCTAACCAACCCGACGAAATTATTCAACACAATTTACTTTTTACTTTGAAAGCTAAAGGCGCCCAATGTCAACAACTACCGTCATTAACATCTGATCATAATATTTAATAATATTTATTGCGTTAAAAATTATGTAAACAAATCAAAAATCATTTTATAAATAGCTTGCCTACTTCTTAACTGATCTTTGGTATTTGTAAAAATATTATTATCACATGTTAATGACGGTAGTTGTTGACATTGAATGGGCGCCTTTGGCTTTCAAAGTAAAAAGTAAATAGTGTTGAATAAATTCGGCGGGCTGGTTAGAACCACGACAGCTCAATTGCGAGAGCACCTGACCCGGTGTTTGTCATAAGGGTGCAGGTTCAAATCCTGCTCGTGGAAATTTTTTCAACATGTGTTTTTGTAATTTGTTTGCAATAAAATTTGCGTTAAAAATTATATACTTAAACAAAACAAAAAACATTACTAACCTAGATTAAAAGAAGCGCAGAGTGCCAAAAAATTGTGATACGCAAATATTAGAGTAAGCCGTTGTGATCGGTCCATTGTAGTTTTTATTATTTTTCATTTTCTAGTCTAGTTAACCCATTCAGTGCCTTAGACGCGATTTCGCGTCCTAGCAAACTTTTTTCTGGTGCCATGGACGCGCATTCGCGTCCTTATGTGACTTGTCTTGTTTTTCCCCGTTTCAAGAGTAAATAATCTGAAATTTAAAGAAAACATATATTTAAATTCAAAGTTAACAGTCTCAAAGCGGCTCCTGGATATAACATGAAAGGACCCCGTACCATAAGTATGGAAAATGTGGTTTCAGTTAAATATTCTGAGATTTTGATATAATGTAGATTTTATCGTCCTGAACAAAAGTCTCTATGGGGGCTAGCACTGTTGCCGAGTCCCTTTCAGAGTTACGACTTATTTTGTATCAGATAGTAAATCATTAATTAGATGCAATTACCAACTATATATTTAAACAATTGACATTAGATTGAACCTATATTGCGATTTCGCGATAAACTGGCCATTTGACGAAAGATAAAGTGACTGCAATGTCAACTTCAAACGTGCGTCATGTGCACTTCGTAGATTATTAATAATAAACATAATATTTATTGATAATAATGTGAATATATACCGAATAAGATTATTTATGTAAGGTTTAGATGTAAGATTTACAAATAGGTAAGAGTAAAGTAGAATGGCGTTACTATTAGTTAGAGGACATTGCTTTGTCTGCAATAATGCCTATGTTCCTCGTGCTTTGCGGCGGATACCGGAAAATTACGAAGAAAAAATTCAGATGGCGATTTCATACAGAGAAAGTATGAACAATATTCCGGCTGAATTTATCAATGAGTCCCGTGTATGTATTAACTGTGACCGATTGCTAAATACAGAGTTGGAGGAGCTGCGTCGCGATGATTGTATTGCTTTAAACGTACTGAGGCAAAGGTCGAGCAATACTTGCATGATTTGCAACTCACGAGAAAACCATCCCCGGTTGAACCTCAATGCAAGAACAAACGTCTTCATTGAATTAAACATTTATGTACCCGCATCAGCTCGATGTTGTGTTGGACACTTGGACATTTCCGGGCTACTACTTTTAGAATTGAAGCCCACGTTACTATTTGTTAAACGACGTTATCGACTTGCGGGCCATGAATTGAGTTCATTCCTACACACGTTACGTAAGCAAAAAAAAAGTGATGATTTTGACGTAGACAACATCTCAGAAGAAGATTTCAGTATAATATCTCCCGTAACAAAACAGCAATTTCAAGACATGTTGCAGTATTGTGTGCCGATTAACGACGACGGGCCTAACCGCAATGTCACAGAAAAAAAATTATTGATGTTCTTGGTGAAAATGTGTCAAGGACTCTCTGATGTTTTCCTAAAAGTTCTTTTCAAATACAATTCCAGAGCCAACGTGAGTCGCGACATTAAAATAGTCAGGCAATCATTATTGATAAGATTTGTGCCCCAGTCTATTGGGTATAATGCCATTACTCGAGATGACTTCATTAATGCCCACGTGACACCATTCGCTAATGAACTATACAATCCTAATACTGACAATCGACAAGCAATAGTTATTGTTGATGCATCCTATACTTATACAGGAAAACCTAGCAACTTCAAATCTCTCAGAAAATCTTTTTCTTTTCATAAAAAACGACATTTAGTAAAACCCTGCCTAATAGTAGCCCCTGATGGATACATTTTAGATATACACGGACCCTATTTTTCAGACTCCAGAAATAATGACGCGAGCATACTTAAAGTCGAGTTTGAATCGAACGATGATATGAGCCAATGGTTTCGAGATGGCGATGTGTTTTTAATGGATCGAGGATATCGAGATGTTGTGCCATATCTCCAAAATAAAGGCATGCACTGTAAAATGCCCGAAGTCCTTGCACGTGGACAGCAACAACTTTCAACAGAAGCAGCAAACAAATCGCGAATAGTTACGAAGACAAGATGGATAGTTGAAGCCCGCAATGGCCATTTGAAGTCAATTTTTAAGTTTTTTGATGGTTTGATCCCAATTGCACACCTTAATCATCTAAACGACTTTCTGAAAATAGCTGGTGCTATAATTAACAGATATCATGTCAATATCTATATGAAGGATGCAACTGTTCGATTAGCCAGAGAGTTACTGAATAGGATTCATGATATTAATGTAATGCAAGCACGGGTGGAAGCTGACGTTAATCTTACTAGACGTAATGCTAATTGGAACCTTCTTAATGAAAATAATTTTCCGCAGTTTCCTAGGCTTGACATGGCGTATTTGAAGCGACTGACTATTGGTATTTACCAAATTAATTTAAGCCCTGCTTACATACAGGATAAAATGGATATGGATAATAACGATGTATTTGAGTTTGATGAACTAAATGAACACGGCCTGATACGTGTGAGAATACGCTCGCGTTTTCGAAATGCAGTTAAACATCAATTATGGATAGCGTTCCAAAACGAAATTCCGGAGGAAGAGCCTATCTTGGCCTATTACTGTAAATGTAAAACCGGTGCCAGGACTATTGGTTGTTGTGCTCATGTTGCCAGTGTGGTATGGTACCTTGGTTATGCACGTCATCAAGAAAACGTGAAATACCCAAGTACTGCATTATTAAACCATATACTTGATTGTGCGAACAGAAATCCTTGATAAACCGAGTTTTAAAGTGTACATGTGTATCTATCAAAGTATGTAAATATATGTAGATAAGATTGAACGAGTAACACTATTTTCTTTCATTTTATCCGTTAGGTAGGTAGTTTGTTTTGTCTGGTACAATCTACTGTAAAAATATGGGTGCATTAAAATGCACAAAAAAATGTTCCAATGATTTGTATGTCGTTGTAATAAGAACTTCTCAAAACATTTATCAAACGATTTATTTTTCACTAGAAAAAGACGCTGGAAGTGTCATATTACATTACTGATATTACTGTCACTGTGACAAGGTGCGAATTAGTAGTTAGTACTAGTCTATTTCCTTGAGGGTACAAAATAAGTCGTAACTCTGAAAGGGACTTGGCAACAGTGGTAGCCCCCATAGAGACTTTTGTTCAGGACGATAAAATCTACATTATATCAAAATCTCAGAATATTTAACTGAAACCACATTTTCCATACTTATGGTACGGGGTCCTTTTAAAATTATTTAAATCACTGATTTTCACGCACCATGCCTTGGACGCATAATCGCGTCCGGTACGATAAAATAAAACAGGAGTGACCAAGTGGCGATGGCACTGTAATTATACCTAATAATAATAAAGGATCGTGGTTGTGAAAAGTTATGTGCGCCCAAACAGATAAAAATCTTTTGTTCTCCAAACTAACTGATTCTTTTATATTGTAACGCCGCGCGTCTCAAGTGTCGGGTTTCCGGGAATTAAGCGATAAGCGCGGCTCGCGCTGACTGGTTGACATTACCATGACCCTAGTCTGACCAATAGCGTTCGAGTAATTCATTTTGTTAAGGATTCTATTGTTTAAAATTTTTGTTCAAAATTCAATTCAATTCAAAATTCAAAAACATTTATTCAGTTTAGGCTACAAGTAGCTCTTATGAATGTCACTATGCCAACGGTTCGTAAGTCTACTCTGGGCGGGAGATCTTGTACTGAGAAGAACCGGCAAGAAACTCAGCAAGTGTCCAGCTCTTTTCTCCCTTACAGCGTCAAAAATATTGGAAAATGCCCTATCATAGCAGGACACTTTCCATTACAATAAACACAAAAAAGACAACCACAACATGTAAAAAAAAAAAAAAAAAAAAAACACAAAATAAAAAATATACGTTAACAAATTTGCATCAGGTAACAGTTGCAATTTCCACAATGTCATACAGTACCACTACAGTACTATCGTAAAAGTAAAAAATTGTTTAAGAAAAACAAAGTCAAATTATAGTGAATAATACTAAAAATAAGATAAGTATGCGTGAGCAGACCAGCCTCCACAGGCGGCACCCGTTCACGAGTATGACATATGAATCAGCCATCGCTTCACTCAACCATATTTTAGGGAACGTAACGACCCGACGCACACGCCACCACCGCAGAGACAGTAAAGAGAGCATGACACACTCAAGATACTCTAAATAAAAACTTAGTGATCTATTTAACGCAACGCTGTTTGTTATCTGTAGGACACTGTTGATAAAGGCTATCATATCAGTATAAAAATTATATAAATTAATTTTATTATGATGATTCAAATAGAGTACTACATAGTAGAGTACTACGAGTGATTCAAAGAGAGTGTTACCTGGTTAGATTCCGCTCAAAATGCTCAAATCAGTCGCTCTTTCGTATCGGTTCGTATCGCGCGTACTCGTTCGTTTGAGTTTTGACTGCTTCTTCTGTTTGCGTCGAGTTGAATTAATTCCTCCGCTTTTGCTGTGTCACGCCTACATTGTTACGTTGAGGTCTTCTCTCCGGAACAGTGTATTGGACATTTTTAAATGTAGAGTTGATAAACTCCTCATAGAGTGATAGTACCGCCTTACACTGTGGATTTTTGGTGAACACAGTGTTTAAGGACGATATTTTATCAGTGATTTTACAATACCTACCCAACTGTATTAAATCGTAAGTATCTTTTACAATATATTTATTTATACAAAATCTATGCTTCCTTATCAGTGCTCGGTGTAGGTAGGTCGATTTTACGTATACCTAACCCAAGGCCTGACTGAAGTATTGTTTTCAATTATCACAACACAAGTGTTTATATTACTTTAATTGTGTTGTAACAATATACTTAGTATTTGCAATACACCAATCCGCACTGGGCTTGCGTGGTGAGTTATGGCCCGTTCCCCATGTACTCGTATGTTTTTATCGACAAGGGAGGCCTGAGCTCCAGCAGTGGAGACATAGGCTGATGATGAATAAAAAAAACATAGAGTACATTTGACCCCCTGCAAGGATGTTTATAAGATGATTACCTATTAAACGTATTGTTCAATAGCAGTTTAAATACTCGTATGTCCTACTGTTAGAAGTCCCACTTTCTGTACCCCGCTAGTTATTCTGAAAAGTCATCCTAAAACCTAATAATTCTAATATCCATATTATTGCTATTATAAATTAAAATAATAGCAATAATAATTCTTGCTTAAATTCCAACTATAAGTTAACTTCCGGTGTATAAAATATTATGCCATGATAATATTTTATTTCTTCATAATTAGGTACTGTAAATCTGATTATTAATTCATAATAATAATTAGGATGCTCAAATTGTATTTAATATGTACGAGTATAATGTCAAAAATTAAGCATTGAGGTGTGTTAAAAAGTATAAAAGGTGGCGTCGTCCATTCCATCTTTGTTTTCATTATTAAATCGATCGTCAAGCCTGTAACGTCGTTATTATTTATTTCTCCACTCTGAACTGCGCCTTTACACTACTGCGTAAAGTCCCATAGTGAAATGTCTTAAAATGATCAACGTCCAGTATTACAATGGCGCAAACTCTTTGTAATATTCCTATCTACTGATTGACGATACATTTTTGTTCGTTTTTTATTTATAATTATATCTTATTTGTAAGTAGCCAGTGTAATGTGTCTTAAATTATTTAGATTCATGTTTTGTTACAGTAAAATGGCCGACCATCCGTCAAATCCGTGGGATTCTCCCAAACCGTCGACGTCACGGGATCCATTAGAAATTCCAACTTTGTCTCCTAATCCATCAACATCAAGAGATGTTATTTTTGACACTTTGTTATCATGGGAATCACCGGATCACAATGTTGATAGTGATACATATAACATGTCCCCTGAACCAGTATTTTCAAACATGGAATTATATGGGCTGTTAAGCGATAATATAGACGCTGAACTAGACGATGCAGTTAGAAGCGACAATATAGACGCTGAACAAGACGATGCAGTTGAAGGAGAAATAGAGACAACGGACGTCAATATTAGCGAAAATGAAAATGCTGCAGACGAAATTACCAGTCATGAAATTGACGAGGAGTGGAAGTTTGGCCATCCAGAAACAATGAACCAGTTAGAATTTATGGCTACACCAGGAATAAAAACCAGAATGGTTAATAAACAGCCAATAGATTTTTTATTTTTAGTATTATCGCCAGCGATTTTTTTAATTTTATCCTGTACTAATTCCTATGGCAATGGTTTGCTAAGAGCAAATTTGAAGCCTCAAAGTAGATTTAAAGAGTGGGTGCCAATCACTTTGGACGACTTGAAAACTTTTATAGGTTTATTATACCATATGGGTACTATAAAATTAAACAGAATTTTTGAAGATTATTGGAAAAGTCACTATTTATTTAAGACAAATATATTCACCAATTTTATGAAAAGAAATAAATTTCTGTTGATTATGAGAGCTTTAAATGTTCAAGTAGAGGATGGACCGGCAAGTTTAAACAAAATTAAAAATCTTCTAGACTTATTTAATCAAAATATGGCCGAAATATACCATCCTACAAGGGAAATAGCAATTGATGAATCCCTCATGTTGTGGAGAAGCAGATTATAGAAGCAGTCATAGATAAGGACTGAAATTTTATACTTTGGCTGACAGAAAAGGAGTTTGCTGGAAATTGCATTTATATGCCGGAGCCAATGATTCCCTTGTAGGAGGACGGGGCCATTCAACAAAGGTTGTTAAATTATTAGTTAAAGATTTAAAAAAGGGTATCCGCCAAAATTGCCCCAGTCCCGGCGCAAAAGAATTGTATCTCAGATTTTGGATAATTATTAGTAGAAACAATATCAGGTGTCGCTATTTCCTGATTCGGTGGCTAACATGTTTTTTTTGCCCAGAGAAGTTTCATAGGCGCTACATGCAAACATGACACTTTCTAGGAAAAACTTCATGTTACTGTACTAATTGACATTGAATTGGCAAAAAATGAATAAAACACATGATATTAACACATTATCCTATATGTAATATAATGTACCTATACATATGCCATTTTTTATTTAAAACTTCATTTTACTGTATTAATTCACTCATTAACAACACAAACGTGTGGGTAATGAATATAATAGGTACATATGCGTACACACTGATATGTATAGCCTACATCATAATTATATACATTGTGTAGTTATCTTTATTTTATAAGGAAAAGAATATGCGCATACCTGCCGCCTTTAGTAACCGGTGTTTAACCTTTCTCTATTATACTATTACAATAGGTCTTCATTATCGTTTCTCAGTATTCAACAAGGGCTTGTGACGTGAGTGAGCGCGCTCTCGCTCACACTCAATTTGTTAAAGGGAGAAACCTAGTGACGCTATTGAACAACGCCCCGGCCCGTGGTTGGTTTACACCGCTGCCCATGCGCAGTCCTTTGCTAACGTTTGTTGTGTTGTGTACTGTGTGTTTGAAATCTTTCCTCCTGATTTACTTTGTTTTTACGGCGACTTGGCATTAATCCCTGGATTTTTGGTTTTTCTTGTGATATGGCAGACAATTGTGTTTTGTGTACACGGTCACTTCGGCGACTTCGAAGACATGTTCTATCTGAACGTTTTCTTCAATCACGTCGAGAATTCGTGGTACATATTGTTCGTGCTATTGAACCGCCCCAAGAGGTATGTTTAAAAAACTATTCCATTTAAACAAAGTATCTATTTTACCACAATGAAGACTTTAAGATAGATATACGCTAAGAATCACTGTTTTAGTAAAGGAACGCATTGAATGCGCTTTAAATAAATGTTGATTTGTCAAAAAGTCAGTTTTGTTTATTATAGCTGAGCTTATTTCTCCATCATTCTGCATGTGCTCTTAAACCGTCCTTATTTTCATTATTAGCTTCATAAAAAATGTTATACGTCTAATAATGTATTTTATGTAGGTATTTAAAAAGTAGGAGGTTGAGCAAAAAAATTGTTTAGTTTAGGAACGCACCTATTACACTTAATTCCGATCATTTATAACCAAGTGCGCACGGAGTAAATAATAGTTTAAAAATGCGTTTCATTGTTAACAGGTTCAATTCGACGGTACCCGATCAATATGCCATGCTTGTTGGCATAGGATTGACTCCGAAATCAGAAATCAAAACCAATTACCTCCACCTGATGTTGTACCTGCTATCGGAGCATCGGTGATTGTCCCTCAAATGGCTCGAGTAGCTAACACTTCCAGGCGATGCATGATGAACCATTGCAACAACGTGCAGCTACGGGCCGTGCCAAACTCTATTAAAGTCCATCTTCTTAGTTATTATCGACTGTATATTCCTGACCGGGCTCGGATTTGTCAACTGCACCTGCAGAATACTGCTTTGGATGAATTCTCAAATAATGCAAATCAACAACAATCTGATTTTAATGCTAATAGCTTTGTGGACATAATCAATATGTATACACAGGCCCTCGAATCCAGAAGTCGACTAGATTTTGAAAATATAAACGAGGTATCGGAAGACGACCTGAAATTCTGGACTAGTCTAGATCACTCACAATTTCAACAACTATTAGATCAAGTTCCATCCCTCCGTCGCCGGTCCAGCACTTCACGAACCGACTTGGGAACATACTTGTGCAAAATCAGAACAGGGGAACCTAATTCAAGAATAGGTGCCACAATCGGTTTATCAGAGACCAGTGTAAGAAGAAAACTGCGTCTGACGAGAGCGTGTTTATCGAGTGATTTCGTTCCTCTACATATTGGATTAAACCACACAACAAGGAATGACGTTATTGACCGCAATAGAGTTTTACCCAACCACATATTTGGTTGCGATGCATCGCCAAGAGCTATAATTATATGCGATGGGACCTATTTGTTCGTAGAGAAAAGTTCTAACTTTTTGTTTCAAAGAGTAAGCTACAGCTTACACAAATTCCGAAACCTAATAAAGCCATTTTTGATTGTTTGTGCTGATGGCCACATCTTAGATGTATTAGGGCCATATGCGGCTACAACTTCAGATGCCGAAATCATGACTCAAATTCTACAAAATCATGACCAGCCCCCTGAAGACAATGCTTATCATTATTTTTTAGAAGAAGGAGACGTTTTTATCTTGGACAGGGGGTTTCGCGATGCAATCCATTTATTGGAAGAGCACGGATATGTGGCACATTTTCCACCCTCAAAACAACGAGGTGAGACTCAACTAACAACAGATGAGTCCAACAAATCCCGGCTAGTAACAATATGTCGTTGGGTTGTGGAAACCGTAAATGGGAAGTTTAAAAAAACATTTAAAATGTTCCGCCACAAAATGTTTAATAACGCTCTGACAAACACTTTTACTGATTTTAAAATCGCAGCGGCCCTAATAAACTGTTTTCAGGAGCCATATGGAGACAGTCCATATACAAACGATTTTGTGGAATCAATAAACCGCAATTTACACAAACCAAATCTTCTGGCGGAATATGTTCGACAAAATAATTTGAACAGAGTACGAGTAACATTTACCAGGCTGGATGCAAACAATCCACAAGTTGCGGATTTTCTCCAGCTGACGTACGAGGAACTCATCAAGTTTGCGATAGGCACATACCATGTAAAAATCGCAAGGTCTTATTGCAGTAAGCACACCAAGAGATTAGGTGTATACGAAATGGAAGTATACAGACACTCTGAACAAATGGATATTCAAAACGGCCAAATCGTTAGGTCTCAATTGCAAGCCCAACCAAACGTCTTAATTCGATGCCGTATAAATTCACGCCACGTGAGATCAAAAATATACTACACATATATATTATATAACACCGCAAGTTCTGGAATTGACGCAATAAAAGAACATTATTGTTCATGTATTCATGGTCAACGAACACTGGGAAGTTGCGCTCATGTTATAAGTGTGATCTATTATCTGGGATGGGCTAGACACAATGATCATGAAATAGACCATCCAGCTATAGGCCTAGATTCGATATTGATAGATTTAGATACTTGAAACATGTATAAATAAACTTATGTTGTCTTCCTTGTTCTTAATGAGATTTGTTTAAAATACCCTTATAGAATAAACACTTGAAAAAATGATAGTGGTTTTATTTTATCTCTCTTGGTACACCAAATAATAACATTAGGACCTATCTATACCTCACACAATTACATAAGAATAAATCAGAAGATAAACTAGCAGGATTTATTATTTTTTGTATTTTTATATACATTTAAACAACACAGAAACACACCATAACAACAATTAACTCAATAACAACATTATGTACTAGGGTATATGTGTGTGTTTTATTCATTTTTTGCCAATTCAATGTCAATTAGTACAGTAACATGAAGTTTTTCCTAGAAAGTGTCATGTTTGCATGTAGCGCCTATGAAACTTCTCTGGGCAAAAAAAACATGTTAGCCACCGAATCAGGAAATAGCGACACCTGATATTGTTTCTACTAATAATTATCCAAAATCTGAGATACAATTCTTTTGCGCCGGGACTGGGGTTTTTTTCTATGGGATTTGGCGGAAACCCTTTAGGACATTCTTTGTATGTTAATAATTATTATAGCAGTGTTTCTCTCACAAGAGAATTATTAAAAAATAAGATGTTTTGCACTGGTACAATTAAAAGTAACAGAAAGGGTAATCTTAAAAAACTAAAAACAAAATTAAAAAAAGTGTATTATCGTACATGACGCTAATAATATTATCTTAACCAAATGGCTTGATAAAAGAGAAGTTACTATGATTTCAAGCGAACACATCAGTGGTTTTGGTTTCACAAAAACAACTAACAAATAAATGAATTTAACAAAAACATTTGTTTTATTTTCAATTACCTTAACAGACTAACTAACATTGCCCTTTTACATATATAATTATAACTAAAGAGCTTAAACTTAAATCTTTATTTTTAAATAAAAACTATAACTAAAATATTACTTCTTTGTTATTAATAACTTTTTTACTTATATAGGTAATTATTAGTTAAATAGGTAGATTACTTACTTTACAGTATAATGGTAGTATTAACACAAATACTTATTCTAATGGTAGAATGCTAATGCTTGCTAATGAACGTTTATACACTTTTTTATTAGGAGTTATCACTTCTACAACACGGACTTTTTGATCTTTCCCCGGGTAAACCTTTACAATCCTGGCCATGGGCCACGCTAGGGGGGCAACATTAGGTTCCCTTAAAATGACCAAGGTACCGACCTTTACATTAGGTATACTTTGAGTCCATTTAGGACGGCATTGTAAAATGTTAATATAATATTTGTACCATATGTTCCAAAAATTACTTCTAATCTTACAACAAATTTCCCAGAATGTTAACCTATTGTTTTGTATGTCAATTGTATCTCTTTCGGGGAAAGAGGTCAATGCATTTCCTATCAAAAAATGTCCAGGTGTAAGATAACTAAAATCATTAACATCGTCAACAGTTATAGGCAATAACGGTCTCGAGTTTAGAACAGCTTCAATTTGGCATAAGATTGTGCTCAATTGCTCATAAGTCAAAATATAATGCTGCATTATGCGTTTTAAATGGAACTTTGTACTCCTAACAGCTGCCTCAGCAAGACCAGCAAACACAGGTGAATAACTTGGTGTGAAATGGAAAGTTATACCAATCTGACTAGCATAGTTTTGCATACGTGTTTGATGCTGCTCAGAATTTTGTAATTTATATAACTCAACTAACTCGTTCCTTGCTCCCTTAAAATTGCTCCCATTATCGCAGAAAATATCTGTGGGTAACCCTCTACGTGCTATAAAGCACTTAAAACAAGCAAGAAAACAATCTGAAGTTAAGTCTGATGAGAGCTCTATATGTATGGCCTTGGTGGCAAAACATACAAAAATGCATATATACCCCTTTGTAATTAAGGCTCGCCTGATTCGTGAGTTCTTAACTTGTATTGGGCCGGCATAATCTATTCCTACATTTTGGAATGGCCGACATGCTGTAACTCTTTGAGAGGGCAAGGAACCCATTAGTTGTTTGGAACATTGAGCTTTCATTCTGAAACAGGTTAAACATTTAAAAACAATCTTTTTTACATGTCTATGTCCATTGATTAGCCAGTATCTTTGATTAAGACTAGACAACAATAGTTTAGGTGCTGCATGTAGTAATCTAATATGTTCATGGTGAATAATTAAATCTGTTACTTTAGCTTGTTTTGGCAAAATTATAGGGTGTTTTTGTGAATATGAAATATTTGAATTTTCATCAGTTCCATCAAGGTATAAACAGTTCCTTTATAAAGAAAAACATGGAGGAAACAAACAAAAATAAGAGCGCATTGCTAATGTCTATAAAGGCCATCAACTCCGCGACACCTGGAGCAATAGAGATCCTCAGAAACACTAGCACAAACAATATAAGAGAGAGAAAGGAATTCAAAGAATGTTAAAGACCCCAATCCCCTGATGACCGCAATGGGAAACATGTCTCTTAAGTATCCCCTGTCAATAAGAGTTTCATCAGCAATCCAATACGGAATTCCATCCAAGTACCTCGGTCCCAGTGATGCACATCTCCATGGAAGGGTCCTGGCAAGATACGATGTTATCGAAAGGAATTCAAAGAATGTTAAAGACCCCAATCCCCTGATGACCGCAATGGGAAACATGTCTCTTAAGTATCCCCTGTCAATAAGAGTTTCATCAGCAATCCAATACGGAATTCCATCCAAGTACCTCGGTCCCAGTGATGCACATCTCCATGGAAGGGTCCTGGCAAGATACGATGTTATCAACTGGTGGATAGAAAATACACCCGATCCTAAAGATGATCTCAAGGAAGTGATAGACATAGTGTGTAGAAAGAATACAAAGAGTGTTAAAGATTACAGGGATATAAATTGGTCAAGCCTAACATTCCAATTTGGAAGAGTTGAGTTAGAAAGAACTTTCATGAGAACACAAAATCCCATAATAGAGATACCCTCAACAATGAGGAATGAGGTCATAATACAATCTTTCTTGCCAGACTCTTCCATACAAAGAGACTACATTGAGCAATTAGAGAGAAAATGGGAGAAATAACATCCCCACACATGAGCTGGGCTTCACAGTTGAGAATAATAAAATCCTAATTAGACCCAAAGGTCAGATGCCTGCCTTCACTTGTGGGGCTCTCTGAAGAGTGATCCATAGGTCGCTGGTTCATATCCGGCTCGAAGGACCAATCAATGTTTGAGATGTCAATTTTATATTGAGGAATTTTGCATGTGATTTTTTCTAGCACATGACAATTTATTGTTACCCGATAAGGTGTAACAAGTGAAAAAACTTCTAAAGGTACTGAATAGTTTACAGCATTTTTCTGGTTGTTGACTCCCACTATACTGGTGTTGTCTAAGTTTGGAGTGATACCTAAAACCTCAATCACCTTACTTGTGACTAAAGATACCTGTGATGCTGAGTCCAGTATTGCCTTTAGGTGAACTTCTTGTCCACTTTTAGAATAAAGCTTCACCTTAACTGTTGGTAATAAAACTTTATTAGACGGAGTATTTGACATTAATGAGACTGGTTGCTCTTTATCCTCATGTAATAATGTGTTATGTCCCTGTGTTATGACCTTTATGATTATTGAGACATAAATTGCAAAGGGTGTTTGTTTTGGCAAATTTGATACGTTCCGCAGAAGGTAAGACTTTGAATTTACTACATGTGTATAATTTGTGATCTGTTGACTTACAGTACGAGCATGTTCTGCCTCCAGATGTTGCTGTAACATTCACCACCGCCTTCAGAGCCTTCCCAGGATACATTGGGTCTGCAGTTTCTAATGCCAAGGCTCTTTTCTCGAGGTAGCTAAGGAACTCGGTTACTGTAGGCCCTGCAGCTTCATTTCTATCCAGTTGATAAGCTCTTGTTGTGTATGTATCTAGTTTACGATATAAAATTGCTAAGATTATGGGGTCATATGTATCTATTTTTACATTTAAATTAACTAGTGATGATAAACACTGTTTTGTTTTAGACACAAATTCTCTTAAGTTAACTGGAGTGGATTTGAACATGGCATTTAAATCAAGCAGTGAGTTGATATGCTCATTTATAATTTTAAATTTATGATTATATCTCTCATCAAGAAGCTTTAGAGCTCCTTTGTAGCTTTCTGATGCTAGGGGGAGATTTTTAATGATATCAAATGGTTCATGTTGCAAGAAGGATCTAAGATAGTATAGCTTTTGAACATTATCAATTGTTTTGTCGTTGTGTATGATTGCACGAAATAAGTTATTAAATGGTGTATAGTCACTGTACTTACCTGTGAATGTTTGTATTTGTATAGTAGGTAATTTAGGCTTAGACATAGGGACGATCTCCCTGGGTGCGAATAACCCTTACCATTGTTAGCTTCATCAATTTTTGATAAAAGATCGAAATATTTTTCTTCATATTCAGAGTCCTCTTTGTCATTTTTGTCGTACATTAATATTTGCTTACAATAGTTTTCGTACTCTATAAACAATTCACACAATCTTGCTCTTTTTATTTTTAACATATATGAGCTATAGTCTTTTAATACTTTCTCATCGGAAATATTGTTAATGAGTCTTGTTAACGAACCCTTCACATAACCTCTTGAAGCTATTAATTGCCTTAAAATAACGTCGTCGTCTTGTGACATTTTTAAATATTACTATTGGTACACAAACTGTATAAAATTACACGCTAAATCTTTAACACAAAAACACAAGATGTAAATAAAATGGCGTCGCGCCACTCTCACGCACGAAGCAAAGAGAAGGACGCTTGTTCGATCGATGTTTCTCGGTGTGTCGATATATTGTTCACTCGTTCACTCAGCTTCACTCCATCCGCTTTGCGGAAGTTGCTTCGCGTGTCGCGTGATCGCCCGTAGTATAGCCGTAGACAACTCGATTTTAGTAGTGTAGAATGTCAATCAATTATTGTTATCCGCCATTTTGATGCATACAAATTATTATTGCATAGTCTATTTTTTACGTAGGTCATATAAATACCTTGATCTCTGACTTTGCCCTGAATGAAAATTTGCTGCAATCTTCTTTGTAGTAGGTCTGTGCAGCGCTGCTATTATTGTTCTGCGGGAGCGATATGGCGTCCCCACGATGCTGCACCTCGGCTCACTGTATTAGTTAACTTGTTGAAAATCTCCTTTTTCCTTGTTTTTCTTTTCGAAGGACCATAAAATGTGTGCAACTGTGCTGGTTGTATTAATTGTAGGCAGGAATTGAGAAATAATAATGCGAAATTATATTTGTGATGTCTTTACTAGAAGAGCAGAAGGCAAAAAGTAAAAGGAAATCAATATGGCCACATGACCACAGATAACTCGAACAATAAAAAACCTTAAATCTATGGTTGGTGTTACCAACAAGTGGTAATACGAAAATAACTAAATATAACGAAAGTAATACGCGAATATAATAAATATATGCGTCATGTAGATAAACACGACCAGTTATTGTCATATTATTCCAGTGAACACAAATCAGTGCGATGGTACAAAAAAGTTATAATCCGAATATTAGAAATTGCACTGGTCAATGCATATCAGTTATATAAAACATGCCATGATAACAATTCACTATATGACTTTAGAGTCAAAATATTAGAAAAGATGTTGCCCTGTCCAAGCGTTGAAGAGAATATTTCAATGCCAGTAGGTACAAGAATACACTTGCCGCAAACGTTAAAAAAAAAAAAAAGGCCAAACTATGTGAAAAAAATGTGCACAATGTCTGTTGCAAAAGAAACGAGTAGATACAATGTTTGGATGCCCAGACTGTCCTGGTTTTCCTGGCCTATGTATTGCCTGTTTTCGACAATATCATAAATATTAATGTAAAAATAACTTTAACCTACAATAATAAAGGTAGGCTAAGGTTATTTATTCAATGACCGCTAAAGTATTTCTGATTGTTGATATGCCCTCTTGAGGGTCCGACCTGGAATTTTCAATCATTAATCACGACTGAGTATTAAGTAATTCTACAAATTAGAGATTTAATTTATAATTATTATAATTGGAGAACTTTTACATAATTGCAGGCTACAAACGTATACAAAACCACAGAATTAAAAGTTGGACTTTCAGAGGGCACACAAACCTTAAAATTTTCCATTTCACCGATTTGTGTTTGTCGTTTCTTTATGTATGTAATTTATACCTATCTATATCTATTGTATCCATTCACAATTACCTACACGATAAAACACAAACAAAATTTTACTTGTTTCATTTCCATTACCAACGTAAGATACAACTCGGAAATAACTTGTGACTTGAGTATCTGGTCATAAGTTTGATTTATCCAACTTGAGATGTATTATGTTTGTGCACATTAACAACAAAAGATTTTAAATGATTATTTTACTAATCAGTCTTAATAAACAATATTTTTATGATAAACTTAGTATTATTTCCTACCTATTTGTTGAATTTCTTTTCGCCGTCTTTTAGCACATCGAGAATTTTTTGCATTACTATATATCTTTGATCAGCATCAAATCTTAATAGTTCATTAGATACAAACTGGCCGAAATATTTGCATCCATGCAAATCTATTATGGAGGGTACTGGGTCAATATTTTTGTCGACAATTTCTGTGCATGTAGCACTGTCCTTAAACTTCTTTTGAGGCTTGAAAATTCCATCATCTGAGTATGATTGTGAATTTTGTTCGAAAATATAATTTAAAGTTTCTTCTTCATTTTCACATTGAGTTTCATCATTACTATAGTTTTCTGTTTCAGGAATGTATTTGCGTTTTCGAATTAATTCTAAAAAAAAGTGGGTCAATTTAACAAAATAATCTGAATATTAATATTAAACACAACACTTTTCCGTCTAGATAGGTATCTACGGCTAGCCGCGCTTCACGTTAAATCACTTGGAAATGTTATTAGTTATTGCAAAAAATTAAACACCTGAAGAAAGCGCGTCTTAAATTTTTTCTGTTACAAATAGTAATAGACAATTACATTCATTCCAATTAAATTTAACTTGCACCTGTTTAATACTTTTTTCAAAGATACCTAATAACCACTTAGCTAGCCAATTTGATTATTTCTGTGCTTGTTACAATGAGTTTTTGTAACAATAAGAAATCATTGTAGTAATAAATGCCCCCTTACCTCCGACCCACCCCAAGCAAAAAGACCAAAACATTATGTGAGGATGTACCCAAAAAGACCAAAACATTATGTGAGGATGTACCCCACAAATTGTCTTTCGTAATAAACGAATAGCCCCCAAATGTGTTCACAACCATGGCAAAAAGTATTCGAAAATGGGAGCCGCAACGAATAGGTTAACTAAGTAATATCAAATGAAATTTATACGAAAAATAATTTACCCCTGATTTTTACAATTTTTAAAATTTTTGTCACCATACTACACGAATATAATTTAAAAGTATGAATAGTTGTCATAACTACCATAATTACATTATTATATTTCGTCGTTTCATTCTTTGATATAAATTATACACAATGTAGTCCCTTTAACCTACTGGCAACATCGCACGTTTTTAAAGAGTAACTAATTGATTAAAAAAATCAAAACTTCACTCGTTCACTTAGCTGTCAGTTGTTTAGCGCCAAACTTCTCATTCCTTTTTCGTGCGAGGCAACGAACGCACGCGTCTATGCAAAATGCCGAAACGCAGCGCACAAGAAAAAGTTGAACGATATGAAAAGAAGATTAGAAAACTTATGGAGAAAAAGGATCTCGTAAAACGCCGACGAATTCAACGTTTATATTCGTCAGAAGGCGACGATAATATCACAGGTACGTTTATATTGCATTCACTATTTTCATTTAAATAATTGTGGATACTAAGTTATTAACAAGTTATAAAAACTAAATTTAATTATTAGAAATCACGACAACAGGTAACTTTGTTATTGTTTTTGGTGAACAAGTGATTTTGCTTCATATCTTTTTTTTTTTTAATCTTTATTTAAGGAGTTTTATCAGACTTGACAATGTCGCTCCGTAATATTTTCCAAGTATAGCTCACATATATACAATTATTTATAAACATGCAGATACAGTTTGTAAAGTGCTTTGGCAGCATCCGACATAGGTGCCGACAAAGCACTATTTATCTCCCCAATGTTGTAAGTGCCACTGTTACTCTGGCGTAGCCGGCTACGCATTTCTTCATTTCGGCCACACTCCATCAAGACATGATATACGTCGTCCAACACGTCACATCCCTCGCAATTAGGGGATGATGTTATGCCCAACAGTGCTGTAAACTTCCTTGATGGGATGTGTCCGGTCCGAAGTCTCAAAGCAGTTACAACATTCGGTCTGTTTAAGGAGCAGTTATCAATCCACGACTTTATTAGGGCCTCATGTTGAATAGTCTTGTACCAGATACCCTTTTCCAGTGACCTTCTATTAAAATATTCTCTCCAAAGATTGTGGCAATGGCTTTTAACATAATTTAAGCAATCTGCGTAATAAGGTTCTGTGTCTAACACGATTCCATCACTGCAAGCGTTCCTGACCATGATATCTACCATTTCGTTTTCGGCAATACCAATATGCGATGGTATCCATTGTAAATTAACTTTTTTGGATTGGTTGCCTAATGTTAAGATTTGTTTTATTATTGTGTATGCTATCGGTGTTCCTCGAAAAGTCGAGATACAACGAGCAACATGTTGGAGAGCACTTTTGGAGTCTGTTAGAATCACAAATTTGTCATGGTTGATAGAAATTATATAAGACAAAGCCTCACTTATAGCTACAAGTTCCACATACATAATACATGACTTTATTTTAATTTGAAAGGAAACATGAATATCTTGTTGCGGGTCAAAAAAAGCCGCCCCAGCAACACTTCCCTCTCTAGATCCATCTGTGTATATTTCGTAGAATCCGGAATAATTTTCTTTTAAAAACTTGTAACATACTTTTCCCATATCAGGTGCTTTATACTGATGTTTAGGCTTATTTATAGCACTTATGTGTTCATGTATACATTCTGATATGTCTAAATAAGTCATCCAAAATTGGAAAGTAAACATTTCTAAATTTTTACTTGTATGTATGGGTATTTCTTTAAGTTTCTCATGAATTGATAATAAACTAGGTTTATTTTTTCTATTCCAAGCATTAATAAACAACAGTAGTTTATCTAGTAAATCTATCACTAAGTTACTGCTATTTAATGATTTATTTTTTAACCAATGTTTACCGGCTAAGTAGTTTCTACGTATGTTCAAAGGAAACAGACACAGTTCGTTGTTCATGGCATGTATAGGAGTAGTTTTAATAAAACCGCCTATAACCCGCATTGCCTGATTTTGGACTTTCTCCAGTTTAATTAGATGAGTGTCACTACTATCTCCAAATAAAAAGCTCGCGTAATCCATTCGGCTTCTCACTATAGCAATGTAGACCCTCCTTATGTGTTTTGGGTGAAGTCCCCAATGTGAACTTGCCAGTACTTTCAGCACATTCAGGTATTTAGTTGCCTTTTCAGTGATTTCGTTAATGTGTTTTGCCCATCTGAGTGACTGGTCTAGCCACAACCCTAGGTACTTAACATTTGGAACTTCTTCCAAAACAGAGTTATTTTTAGAACAAAATTTTGTCGGTTACGGCCTTTTTTAAATAAGCATACTTTTGTTTTCGACGTTGATATTTCAAGCCCCAGTTCGGAAAGTAATTTTGTAATTTGGTACAATGCGCTTTGTAATTGGTTACTAGCTTCAATAGCATTTTTTTTTCTGACATAAATGACGAAATCATCGGCGTACTGAGAAATATTAACGTCCTCACTATTAATAATTTTACATATGTCCATGGTGGCTACATTAAAAAGTAAAGGATCCCCTTGAGCTAGTCCCCGTTCCGTTACACGAATTAGATGTGAATTATTCACTTTAATTTTGAGATGTCTTTCACGAAGAAACTGCCACAAATAATAGCATATTTTACGTCCCACTCTTAGATTATCTAATTTCTTCAATAATTTTATAATATCAATGTTATTATATGCATTATCAATATCAATAAAACACCCCAATGTTATGCAATTTTGACAAAATCCAATTTGAATATCAGTTACTAATCTACTTAAACTATCTAAACAAGATCTACATTTTCTGAAACCTAGAGTGTTTTCAGAGAACATCTCATTTTTTTCTAAGTACCATTCCAAACGCTTTTGGATAATTGAGTGGAATATCTTGCACAAACACGATATTAAAGAGATTGGTCTTAGTGATGTTGGAGCTTGGGGGTCTCTTCCAGGTTTTGGGATGGGTACTATACTAATATGTCGCCATTGTTCTGGTACAAATCCTAATGAATAACATGAATTATACAAGTTTAACAAAATTATCATCGCGTTTTTCGGGAGAGACTTTATCATTGAAAAGGATATTTCATCTAAACCAGGGGCCGTGTCCGAATTTTTAATACTTTTATATAGTTCTGGTAGCGTTATCTGTGTATCTAGTGTAGTATTTTGCGAGTTGAGTATGGGTTGTGGGCGCGCTACGTAGTCGGGGCATAAATTTTGTAGAAGAGAATTTGCCATTCCTTCATCGACATACTTCCTGGGTGATTAGTTTCCCTTTATCCATTTCATCTTTTGCCACAGTTCACTGGCAGAAGCTGACTCATCAATTGACGAACAAAAGGAGGTCCATGAATCCGTCCGAGATTTACGTAATACACGTTGCGCTTCACTTATCTTCTTTTTTAGTATTTCAAAATTTTGTGGTGTAGGATTTCGCCTAAAGTTACCTAGTGCTAGACGTCGGAATGCTATCGACTTCGACAATTCTTGATTCCAATAAGGTTTAGGCCGAAATTTTGTACATGGGTTTGGGCTTATCTATAATCCGTTAATAATAACGGAATACATTTGTCGGCGGCTTTTTCGAGTAATTCGCAAAACATGTTGTATGCTCTTTGTAGATCATTAGGAGTTGAGAAGTTACTACACAATTCTTCAACATAAGTGCTATAACCTTTCCAATCAGCTCGTTTTAAATTTCTTTTCTTATGAAATTGGGGGGCTGCCGAAATGGATGTTGAAATTTTTATTATGAGGTGATCACTACCTAATGATTCGTTAGTAACTATCCAATTAAAGTCCAAAGATATATCTGAGGTAACCATTGTAACATCAGGGGACGATGCCCTCAAACAACCATCAACGAGTTGTACGCGCGTCGGGTTGCCATCATTTAGGATTACGTAGTTAAAGTCCACAATTGATTCCAACATGTGAGATCCTCTGAGGTCAGTTCTATGTGACCAATTTGTGTGATGGCCATTGAAGTCACCTAACAAAAAAGATTTTTTTCTTTCGAAAGGTAATAAACGGTCCCACGTCATTTTATTTGTGCGCGATTCGGGGGGGCAGTAAACGGCGATAACGTTTTCAATTTGGTCGCAATTATATAATTTGACGTGAACAATTTCGAGTTCAGGGATTATATCTCTCAACTGCACCTGCTGTGCTTGAATAGATTTGTGTGTTAGTACTGCTACCCCACCATAAGGGACGTCCCTATCCTGTCGAAAAATATTATAGTCACGAATTCTTACCTGGGTATCTGGTTCAAGCCATGTTTCACTGATCGCAGCTATATGTATCTTTTCTTAACATAATAACTGCTCCAATTCAAAAATTTTAGGTTTTAAACTACGCGCGTTCCACTGTATAATATTAACTTTTCTTACGGTTTTTCGGACACTACCCATTATTAGAAAATAGAAATGAACCTATATTAGCCGCGCTTGGTATAAAGTCTGATAAAAGATTAGTCAACTAATTAATTGTCATTTTAAGAATTAATTTAAATGTTTCAAAAATCATGTCTTTTTTGTCCATAATTATTTTTCTTAATTTTTCTATCAGTTCTTGAAGTGCTGACTTTTTCTTCTTGCTTCTTCCTTCAGTAGACGCGGGTAGGGTGTCCTCTGGAGCTTCTTCGCTGGGGTCGTCAACCGAACCTTCCGAATTTGATACTTCAATGTCTGCAACAACGTTTTCCGATAGGTAAAAAGGTAGCTTCTTTTTCTTTTTGTTTCTCTTCTGGGAAATCTGTTGGGGGGGTTCTTGTTAACATTTCAGCATATGAAGGTGTAATATTTGGATTTTCAAGTAAGGTACTGTCGTCATAATATTGTGTAGGCATAGTTTCTGTAGTACAATTTTTTTCTTGTCTGTAAGGAGGCGACGGGAGCACATAGATAGTTAAAGCTTTTTGGTAGGTGCAATTAAATTCAGACATAAGTTCTCTTATCCTCGTAGGGCCCAATGGCATCATGTGATGCCATAATAAGGTTTTGCATTACAGCCCAACTAAATATTTAAGTACATCTACTTACCGCCCAGCGACCTCATCTGGTGACATATTCAAATTTCCCGCATAAAATACCAAAACCGCGCCATGTCATCCGATATTTTTGCTTGGACGCCATTGGCTGACATAAACGCGCCACATTTTGGTAGGCGAGTGCGAAAGCCAATCACGGTTATTGAATTATTACACGTGCAGTGGTCAAGATGGCGAGCCGTGCTAATTTGAGTAAGTTTAATCCATAATTATTTTTTTGATCGCGTTCACTAAACAATGTGCTTTATGCTAATTTAGATGCTTAAAATTATAAAGAATTGTTATTTAATAGTATTTAACAACGAATATGGTTTTGAGATGTGTAAAATGTCGAGGTAATTATTATGTGATCAGGTGATGACAGTGGACGCCACTTACAATTGTTACTTGTTTTTATTTGATATCATGTGATCACATTGGATCGTAATTACATATTTCATTACTGTAGTATTTATGGCAATACGAATTTAGTTTTTATTATTATTTTCTAAAATTATCACCGTTAGTTGTTTTAAAATAAAGCTTTTACTACATTTACATGGTTTTTGTAGTATTGAAGTGCAACAGTATTAACTTTAGTCTGAAAATTATATCATTTATTTTCAGACGCGCAAAATATTCTTAGGTGCTTAGAGGACTCTGACGTAGACCTCAGCGATGAAGATGATCCCGCATACAATCCGGAGACGAACGGAGAAGAACCTCATGCAACAAGTTCTTCGGAATCGGAAAACTCTGAGGATACCGATGGTGATGACGACGAACCAGAAATGAACAATTGTAACCAAGATATTCGTGGCCGGCCTCGCGGGAGAGTATCTAGAGGTCGAGGCAGGGGCAGAGGCAGACAAAATTTGTCCACTTCACGACCAACTGCGAGTGGTTCTACATCGATTAACGAATGGTTAGCAAAAAGTTTTTTTGTAGAGCATTCTGAAATTACACAGCCTTCTTACATCCCAAACAGGGACGAAGATTTCGACAAAATTTCATTTTTTCAACAATACTTGGATGATGAAATAATTGAAAAAATTGTGGAATGTACTAACCGAACGTCAGTTGCATTACATGGCCGATCACTGAAATTGGACAAGAAGGAGTTATACATATATATAGGTATAACATTTGTAATGGGATCACTAAACTATCCATGGCTTCGAATGTATTGGGAAAATAAATGGCGTGTATCCATAATAGCTGACAATATGGCACGAAACAGGTTCACACTTTTAAGAAATTCCATTAAAGTAGTCTTTGACAATGAGGTTACAGACGATACACGTAAAAATGATAGGTTGTGGAAAATGCGGCCATTAATAGATCGGATTCGGGAAGGATGCAGACGTCAAGAGAAGGAACAGCGGTTATCCATTGATGAGATGATTATTCCTTTTACAGGGTCATGTGGAATTAAACAATACTGTCCTGGAAAACCAAACCCTGTTGGATTGAAAGCGTTCGTATTGGCTAATCCAAATGGTCTCGTAATAGATTTTGACATTTACCAAGGTGATACCACCTATCCCGCATTAAAGGATTCTACTTTCGGATTGGGTGAAAAAGTCGTACTGACGTTGGCTGATTCCTTAGTACCGGGCCATATACTATATTTTGACCGCTATTTCACATCGCTGAAATTGGTTAAAGAACTCCTTGTCAGAGGAATCAGGTCTACTGGTACCATCCAAAAAAATAGAGTCCCAGCTCCTGCAAGAAGTGTACTACTCGAGGACAAAGTATTAACAAAACGTGGCAGGGGGAGCGTCCATACTATTGTAAGCGCTGATGATTGTGTCGCGATAACAAAATGGAATGACAATAAACCCGTTACTATGATGTCTACGGTAGAAAGCCAGGAACCTATAGATGTATGCCAAAGATGGTGCAAGCGTACAAAACAATATATCTCCGTCAATAGACCTTTGGTTGTAAAAAATTACAACCAATACATGGGTGGAGTAGATCTGGCCGACCGTATGCTTTCCGTGTGCCCTAATAGATATCGCACTAAGAAATGGACTCAGCGTGTATTTTCTCATATGATTGATTTGGCAATTTCAAATTCTTGGTTGCAATATAAAAAGAGACAGATATTTAGAGGAGACCCACCAAAGAAAATCCAACAATTACGAAGTTTTAAAATGGAGCTGGGAGAGTATCTAATCGATTTGTACACTTTCCCCGAGTCTGAAAATGGTGATTCTACCGACTCGGCCCTTGAAAATGCGGAACCTCTTCTTATACGTGCAAGAGGCAGGCCTACCACACAGCTACCATCAAAGAAACACCGAGCTGCTGGAGCGAAACATATGCCTGTCTTCGTAAATAATCAATCGAGATGCCGATTTTGCCATTATAATAAAAGTCGTACTAAATGTAGTACTTGCAACATTAGTTTGTGTCTAACAAAAGACAGGAACTGCTATAAGCTTTTCCATGAGACGTAAAATTGGCTAGGTACTAAAAAAATTCTAGAGAAGAGTTGTTTTAGTTTTGTGTTGTTCAGAATTTTTAAGAGAAGATTTATTTCTTTATTTTTGTTTTGTGTTGATGTCTAAAGAAGAGTTGTTTTAGTTTTGTTTTGTTCAAGTTTTTAAAAGATTTATTTCTTTAGTTTTGTTTTGTGTTGATATTAATATTTATTTGAATACTGAAATGTTTATATTTTGATGTTCTCTGAACGAGTTACTATGTAGATTTTATGTACATCTTAAAAGGTGCCAAAAATATGTTCCAAAAATATAGTTGTAAGTGTTTTAAAATTGTATACTTCTCAATTAAGTGTCATAATGAGACTGAGTTAACCTCTGTTGATCTTCAATTAATAAGGCTGATTTGTTTGTTTACCTACAAGTAAGAAATAAACTATTTTTCAATATGTAAAAATTTTGTTTCTGTTAAATAAAATTTCATAAAAGAAATTCATTAAATCCCAATGCGATCGTCTGATCACAAATAAATACTCTCAAAGATTACAAGTACGGCCCAATGTCATCACATGAGAACAAAAATATATCTAGTTTTTTGCACGGCAATCGATTGCATACAATATATATAATATGTAAAAAAAATATCAAGTGTTGTTATAACTCTTATCACATTTTTATTCAAAATATTTCATCTGGGCGGAACCTACTAAGTCGATTATGTGATTATGTGATGACAATGGGTCGTAAATTTACATAGGTAATTTTAACACTGGGCTTTACGAGGTTATACGTTTCTCTTTTTTATATATTGGGCACGTTTTGGATAAAGCCATGTGTTGTCCGGAACAATTGCTACATTTAAATACATTTTTTTCACAATTTGCGTGATTATCACCACACTTAGGACAAATTATTTTAAAGGACGAGCACATCTTTGCTGAATGTCCAAAACGCCAGCATTTAGAGCATTGCGTAACAGGGAACACATAAGGTTCAACTTTAATCCGTAAATTAATCAAACAGATATAAGATGGCAACATCGGTCCTTTAAAACATAATTTAACAGTTTCGCTCGGTGACCATCCCTCCTGGCTTTTTCTATTAAGTCGTTTTGCTGAAATTATCTCCTTATCTGATAATATATTTTGTAGCAATTCTTCTTCCGATAGTTCACAGTCAATGTCTTTAATAGTTCCGTAAGAAAAACCTACTTCCCATGTTTTTTGTCTACGCCATCCAAGATCATTAAATCCCGGCGATGAAATAAACTTTTCCGCGCTTATTTCGTTTTCAAATGTAATCACTAATTTATATGGGTTTATATATTTTACTTTTTTAATATTATTTATATCATTTTGTCTTAATAGCCGGGCTAACGCAAACTGTTTCGGTAATTTTTCTTTGGTCGTAACACAAATTTGAATAGACATTTCTTTCGTTGTAGCGTTTTCTTCCGTAAACTTTCTTTTTGAATTTCTCGTGACATTTGTCCAGGTTTCTTCTTCACTATCCTCTTCTCGTGTGCGTTTACTTATTTTTCTTTGTTCATTCATTCTCGTTGTAAACTGTTGTGTATGGTCCTCAAAGAATATTTGTTCCTCTAATGTTGTAGAATTATTCTCATGATTTGTTGCGTTGTAGTCATTGTCAATCCGCTCAGACGACATTAGACATAGGATTCATATTCGCCCTAACGTAAGTGGCTAGGTATAATAGCCTCCAGCGCGCGTCGCGAAGGCACGGGCCGTAGGCAAAACCGGTTACTTGTTTACGACACGGTAGCACAATAGACGCGTTCGAATCGCACGGAGTGTGATTGATCACTGCTTCATAACTTTAATTACACTAAAAATAAAACTAAATCGAGATTGACTGCGGGTCAATCGCGATATCATAATTAGCTGCGGGCTAATTATGGTTCATATATTATGACGTTACGTAGAATCTACCTGCGTTCTAGAATAGACGCAAGTAAAGTAATCTATAATGTATTGTCTGCGGGACAATATGAACACATTTTAATATGTGAATTTTTTTTTTTTTTTTTCTACCCACATTAATTTTTTTTTTTCTAAAACGAGAATTGTTGTTTTAGATGCAATCAATATCGTAGAAAACGAAACGGAACCGGAAGCTGGTCCGTCAAATCCACCGGATTACATCGAACAATCGTTGGAACAACCTTCTTTCCCGGAATTCGCGGAATCGCTAACGGCAAACACACAAGAAATTACATCGGAAATTTCATCAGAAGTAACCTTAGATCCACAAATTTTGTCAGCGTTAGGGGCGTCTACATCCGATACGCCAGAATTTGGAGATACCATTCACGATAGTCTAGCTAATTTATGGACACCGTTATTAAAAAAAGGTCTACCAAAAGACCAGAAAGAGAATCTTACAAAGGTAAAAGAATACCTAATACCGAGTAATTGTAAGATGTTGCAAGCACCAAAATTGAATGCAGAGATTTCTACCGCAGTTTCTGACGTCGTGAGAGGACGTGACAAAAAGTTTCTTGGTTTTCAACAACAACTCGGGATGGGTACCTCGGCAATAAATAGAGCAATGGACAAATTACTCTCTTCTGATGATAAGATACAAGCCCTTAAATATCTTAGCGATGGTTGTCGCATACTGGCTGATTTACACCATTCTTTAACGAAGGATAGGATAAAACTCATTACACCTACACACACCGGCATATTTAGCGGAACACAAAAAAAAGGCCGAATTTCCTTTTCGTGCAACATTGCTGGCTGGTTTTCACTTTATTTAATTTTAGAACAAAATATTTTCAATTGAAAAAACAATTGAATGTCTCCTTACATGCAATTGTTTTTGCTTTGTTAGAACTTACACCAAAGTGAGCTAATTTTCTATGGTGGTTATTTTATGCTTTGGTTTGAAATTTCGTAAAATTTACATTCAGACACAATTTCATTTGTTGTTTTTTTAAATTTAAATTCTCATTGAACGTTAAGGACATCATTATGCCCGATTTGACCCCAACTGAGATTGCCAGGGCACTTGAGATTAGGAGAAGTGGTCACACCTATAGAGCGATCTCCAGAATGCTTGGTCGACCTGTTTCCACTATTCATCGCAGTATAAAACGATTCAGGGAGGCTAATGCTTATGTGAGAAGACCAGGACAAGGCAGAAAAAGGGGTACTTCGAGCAGAGATGATCGTTTCATACAACTTCGCGTACGTAGGAACCTCCGCCTGACTGCTGTCCAAGCCAGAAATGAGCTTGAAGAAGTTCGGGGTGTATCAGTAAGTGAGCGTACGGTACGAAGAAGACTCAAAGAAGCTGGTTTTGGTTCGTTCATGCTCGCCAAAGCTCCAAGACTTGAGGTACATCATCGTAGGAACAGACTCACTTTCGCCCGGGAACATCAACTTTGGAATGCTGACCAATGGGGTAAGGTATTGTTTACTGATGAGTGCAGAATTCTTTTGAACCAAGTCGATGGAAGGCAAAGAATATACAGACGCAAAGGAGAACAATACAATCAAGCAAATTTTGAAACTACCGTGTCATATGGAGGAGGATTAATAATGGTTTGGGGAGGGATATGCTTGGGAGCTCGTACGGACTTGGTGGTGATCAATAGAGGGAATCTGAATGCAGATCGCTATATAAGAGACATTTTACAAGAAAATGGTGTACCGTTTACCCCCTTTATCGGTAATGGCTTCACTTTGATGCAGGATAATGCTCGACCACATACTGCTTAAAGAACTCTAGCATATCTGAATGATGTGAATATCACAGTCATGGAGTGGCCGGCGAGATCACCGGATATTTACCCCACTTTCTCAGAGGCCTGCAAAAGTGGGGGAATAAGCCGGAGCAAATTGAAAATCTATGCCCTGCTGAGATGCATAAGTTACAATTTTATCATGATGCTCAGCATTTTTATTTAAATCATATAGAGCTTTTAATTGATTATTACAGCCTTTAAACGTGGATGCATTGTCACAGTGGATCCTTGAGGGAAGCCCCCTTCTAGCTATGAAACGCTTTAATGCAGCGAGAAAAGTCTCCGTTGTCATGTCAGATAAAAATTCCATATGTATAGCTATTTCACACCACAATCATATGCACAGTAATACAATCTGTATCAAGCAGGGCCAGCCATATTTCACGTACCTAATCAGTTACTTTTAGTGAGCTGGTACACATCAAAACATTTCTTGATATCTCGGTCATTGTGGAAGTACATACTTTTAAAAATAATACGAGTTTATCGACATTATGACAACATTAAAAAATCAGCTGATTGGAGTAATGAACTCTGTCTAGTGTTACTACCTAAAGTACACCTCCTTTGCCTTTGCTGTGAAGCTAGTATTTTTGTGCCTATGATGCTGACTCCACCCGCTTTCAACTATTTATTTTTGATAAAGTTTTAAGGGTTCCGTTTTGTTATTTTTTCCACTAAGAACATAAGTTACGACTACCTACTTTTATTAGTTAGAAAAGAAAATTGAAACGTTCATTTAGTCAATTATTCTCTGTTCCTATCACCAGGTCAGGTCAGGAATGTGTTATCTATCAGGTAAGTACTTCTGACGGTTAATTAGTATGGAGGTTCGAATCCAAAACATTTATGATTTTGAGAAAATTTTATGTAAATGTATGAAGGTACCTGTAAAAGTAACACTGTAAAAATCGTCACAAAAAGGTTTTTTTTTGTTGACAACGTAAGCGACTAGGGTTCTGTCTGTAGCTCATTTTATTTATTAACAAATTGAATGGTTTGAAAATTTAAGGATTCCTGATGTCCTGAGGTTTCGTTGTTTTAGTTTTTGCTTTAAAAATACAACATCAGCTTTAGTTTTAACTGATTTATTGAAACTGATTAAACCAAACGCGATTACACTCGCCTGCGCTAGCGCTACGTAAAGTAGGTACTACTCCGCATAACTACCTCGCGCGCGCCTAATTTATAATTTGAACAGTGATAAAAAAATGACTTACCTACTAATTTAAAAATATTGCTAGTTTGGGTTATTTAAGTCCAATTTTCGATCCCTAAAAAGTACTAGGGGCATCCTGGTATGGGCGGAGTCACAAGAAAGCGTGCGCGTGCGTATTTTTTCTTAAAGGGTTCTGTAACTCATTTTATTTTTCTAACCGCTTTGATTGACCCGGTATAAAATGTAAGCATTCCTGAAATCCTAACTATTTGTATGAAATTTAATTAGGTAAACTAAGTTTAACTATGTTGTATCACACTAAGTTTCAATACTTAACACATTCGTTTTTGTTTACAATAATGTAATGATAATAAGAATAACCCCCGTGTGGTGCCGGGGATAAAGAATTGCACCACCCATCTCTTCCCGTGGGTGTCGTAGAAGGCGACATAGGGACCATTTCAGAGGATGGGCAGCAGCGTCTCTTTGTGATAATTCTAACCATAATGCGATCGCCAACCCGCCTGCCAAGCGTGGCGATTATGGCAAATTCCCCCTCAATCTTGAGGGAGGCCTTTGTCCAGTAGTGGACGTCTATTGGCTGAGACGATGATGATGATGAATAAGAATAACATTTTTAATTATTTTTAACTGAATTATTTAAACTAATTAAACCAAACGCGATTACACTCGCCTGCGCTAGCGTTACGTAACGTAGGTACCTACTCCGCATAACTACCCCGCGCGCGCCTAATTTATAATTTGATCAGTGATAAAAAATGACTTACCTACTAATTTAAAAGTAACTTAAGTCTAATTTTCGATCCCTAAAAAGTACCAGGGACAATTCCTGGTATGGGCGGAGTCACAAGAAAGCATGCGCGTGCATCTTTTTTCTTAATGGGTTCTGTAGCTCATTTTATTTTTCTAATTGCTTTGATTGACCCAGTATAAAATGTAAGCATTCCTGAAATCCTAACTATTTGTATGAAATTTAATTAGGTAAACTAAGTTTAACTATGTCGTATCACACAAAGTTTTAATACTTAACACATTCGTTTTTGTTTACAATAATGTAATGATAATAAGAATAACATTTAAATTAGTTTTAACTAAATGATTTAAACTGATTAAACCAAACGCGATTACACTCGCCTGCGCTAGCACTACGTAACGTAGGTACCTACGCCGCATAACTACCCCGCGCGCGCCTAATTTATAATTTGAACAGTGATAAAAAAATTACTTACCTACTAATTTAAAATGGGTAACTTAAGTCTAATTTGCGATCCCTAAAAAGTACCAGGGGGCAATTCCTGGTATGGGCAGAGTCACAAGAAAGCATGCGCGTGCGTCTTTTTTCTTAAAGGGTTCTGTAGCTCATTTTATTTTTCTAATCGCTTTGATTGACCCGGTATAAAATGTAAGCATTCCTGAAATCCTAACTATTTGTATGAAATTTTATTAGGTAAACTAAGTTTAACTATGTCGTATCACACAAAGTTTCAATACTTAAAATATTCGTTTTTGTTTACAATAATGTAATGATAATAAGAATAACATTTTTAAACATCTGTGACATAAGTACTAAATAAAACTTACGTGTGATGGAAGATGTTATCACCAATTGACTAAATTAATAGCCACAAACGTAAAAATAATCTTATAAAGCTGAAAGTTTGTTTGTTTGTTTGTTTGTTTGTTTGTTTGTTTGAACGCGCTAATCTCAGGAACTACTGGTTCGAATTGAAAAATTCTTTTTGTGTTAAATAGTCCATTTATTGAGGAAGGCTATAGGCTATATTACATCACGCTATGACTAATAGGAGTGGAACAGTCGCTAATTAACGCGGGTGAAACCGCAGGGCACAGCTAGTACTTACATAATGCCAGTGAGTGGTGTTTCGCAGCGCTTAAGCCAGTTTACACTTTGGTAGTATACTTTGACATCGGTTTGTATTCTGTGACTTCGGAAAGTACTACCCCCTTATTCATAAAAACTATTTATTAATACAAAAATTTATCTAAGCTTATCTATCAATAATTCACAATTATTATCAAGTCTACACAATAATTATTTTCGATCCCTAAAAGCCCTAAAAAGTACCAGGAGCAAGTTCTAGTTCTAGTAGGTGGCAGGTACCAAGGCGGGCGGCGCCTTGGTGTTGTTTGCCTATAATTTTTTCGCAGTCGTTTGTGAAAGCTTTCAGAGTGCACACCTACTTTTCGTTTTTTTGCTGTTCGGTTTCGATTCGACTACCTATTAAGTTAATATGGCATTTCTAAGTAATCAGGTGTATTACGAAATGATTCTTTGTGTCGGGGCAGCTAATGGCAGTCTACGTGGTGCTCGTGAACTGTACCGCGAGAGATTCATCGACGGTAGACCAGAAGCTGAGCAGCGAAGCTTGCCATCGGCGGATTGCTTTCGACGAATGGTTATGCGTCTCCAGCAGACTGGATCCTTTCGTGGGACGAGTCCGGAGGTCCAGCCAAACATGTGGGACCCGGGTTTTGAGGAGGCCGTATTGGAACACTTTGAAGAAAACCCAAGGACCAGTACACGTCGAGCTGCAGCTATTTTCAACGTAGCTCACATGAAGGTTTGGCGGGTGCTCCGAGTTGACGGCCAGCATCCGTATCATTTTCGGCGAACCCAAGAACTCACGCCTGCGGACTTCGAACCGCGTCGTGGATTTTGCCAGTGGTACTGCAATAAAGTGATGACGGTTCCTGGTTTTGCTTCAACTGTGCTGTGGACGGATGAAGCCGCCTTCACTAGGGGCGGGATAAGCAATATCCACAATGAGCATGTGTGGTCACACACGAATCCGCATGCGTCAACAGAGTCCAGTTTCCAACACCAGTGGCGAGTTAACGTCTGGGCTGGCATAGTTGGTGGTAGGCTGCTTGGACCTAAGTTTTTGCCCCAACGACTAAATGGAGAGAACTACCTCGAGCACTTGACGAATTACATTGAAGAGCAGCTTGAAGAGTTTCCTTTGGCGGAATATCATGCTATGACCTTTCAGCATGATGGGGCACCACCACATTACGCGCGACAAGTGCGCGAATATCTCAACCTACGCTTTTCACAGTGGATAGGCAGAGGAGGGCGTGTGGCCTGGCCACCGCGATCGCCGGACCTTACACCTCTTGATTTTTTTTTATGGGGGCATATTAAGAGTTTGGTGTACGCCGTGGCTTGCGATACTGCCGAAGAAATGAAGGATCGTATCACAGCTGCCTTTCTAAGCATCACACCACAGATGCTTCAAAACGCAGAAGAGTCCGTTTTGCGTCGGGCGCAAACTTGCATCCAGCGACAAGGCGGGCATTTTGAGCCATTTTTGTAAACTGTGCATGTGAAGTGAAGTGGACTTTTTTATCACAGCTAGGGTGCTACACTACACCTAAGTGCTACGCTTTCTTTTGCTTTGAAGTCATTTTAATCAAGGACCTATGTAGGTACCTACTCGTAGGTAAGTCTAAAGTACTCTAAAGTAGATAATGTGGATGTGAAATGAAAATCTTTTTATTACTTTGATGATAATTACTTAGGTAACTACTGAATTTAAATTATTAAATCACGAAAGTAAAATAGCTGCCTACTTACATATCTGTCTTTGTTTTGTCAGTCTACCAAATCCAACAAAAAATGCCGCCAATCGACTGCCGACAAACAACCCGACAAACAAAATGTGCCGTCAAAGGTTTTGACTTTCGCCGCTTGCGCCGACAGTAACCGGCAACTCTTTGAGCGGGCGAACTACAGTACCACCTCCTGTTTGTAAAACTGTGCGCCTGGTAGGGGGCGTGGCGGCCAAAACTAGGACACGCAATTTTACAAACAGGAGGTGCAGTGTAGGCAGTGCACCAAACAGAGTTCATGACCCTGCTAGTGATGGGTTTAGCTTGTTTTGATTATAAATTAACGACAGATTAACTTTGTTTGTAAATGCAAAAACAAATTAAATGGCGCTTATCTTACTAGAGTATTTATAGAAAGGGTCTATACTAGGGATAGTTTGAAACCCTGGTTTATGGCTGAACCTGTCTGATACACGTTGTATAATTACAAAAAATAGAGTTATACAACTTACAGATTGTGGCGGGCCGATACCTGAACTAGGAAGTTTCCCGTAAATACAGGTTATCGATTTTTAAAATGTCGTCGGTAGTTTTGTTTGCCTCTTCATTGGCTAGAAATCGTTCGAACCTTGTAAATTGCGCTTTGCACTGGCCTGCAGCGGCTCGTAATCTTTTTATTTCCGCTTCGGACATCGCAAAATTGAAGGATTTATTTTCGTCGACAATAGGTAATAATAGCCGAAACACTCATGCAAAATAATGCAATAAATAAACAATCGTGAAGTTCTGTGAACGAATGAATGATTTCGTTCAATGCACCGTTCAATATGACGATCGATATTATGTGGCAGATAAGCTCACGCAGCTAACTTCACGTTGATTTTTCGTATAATGCTCTCCGTCGAGTCACAATATGGCGCCGAATGGACGATGGACTCGGGCGTCTCCCTCGCACTCCCGGCGGCGCGTATAGCCGCGTCCCGTTCACGCAGCACACAGCTAACCGGCTTTCTTCTTATCTTTCGAGACCAACTTTTAGATTAGCGTACCACTGTTAATTCCCGTTTTTGGCACTGGTTTACTACACTCACTTTCGAAGGACCATATGTTGGGTCTGTTGATATGATTTAAAGCCCGAAACTATGTGTTTTAACATTTATTATAATTAATGAATGCGCGATACATGTTAACGCGTGTGCGTCGTTGACGGAAGAGAGCGAGTGTTGCTACACTAAAAATATATATTAAATCTAAGATTAATGTTGCCAAAACAACCTCGACAAAAGTTCGTTAACACCTTATCAAGTTTGTACTTTCTTAGGCTTTGTATATGATACGCAACATTTCTCGTTATCATTATAACGGGAGATGGAAGGTTTCAGAATTAGAACACCACATTAACTATCTAGAACTTCTTGCCGCATTTTTGGGACTGAAAACTTTTGCAAAGAAAAATAATGACTGTGCAATATTACTGCGGATAGATAATACCACAGCAATAAGCTACATCAACCGTCAAGGTGGAATACAATTCCCGCACCTAAATAATTTGACGCGTTGTATCTGGCAATGGTGCGAGAGGCGAAAAATTTGGCTGCACGCCTCTTATGTGAACACAAAAGATAACTGCGCGGATGCAGAGTCAAGAAAAATCAACCCCGATACGGAATGGGAGCTATCGGACTGTTATATGTATGTATTAGTGCAAGAGTAAGCCCCCTTGCAGCAACCCTTGTAAACTAGCTGACTAAGCTTTTAGTCGAGGTAGCGCCGACGATCGGCGCGGGCATTCAGTCTCGCCTAAACCTTCGAGTTGAACACATCCTAATTCCAATTGTAATCGCTCCTCTGTTTCTATAAATAAATGTGTTTAAATTAAATAGTTTTTTTTTAAAAAGACTACCAGCGGGCTCAATCTAACATTGGTGGCAGCGTTAAAGGGATCTAAAGAGGTCCCCCGGTACGCCTCAGTTCCGCGAGTGTTTCTTCTGTGAATATCATCTGTGAACTCCTGTGTACTCCTTTCTGCTGTGCGTGTCTCCAGAACTGAGACCTTGAATATTTAATCTTTTGAGAACTTCTACTGATTCCGGTGAACTTCTGTGAACTTCTATGAAGTTCTGTGAACTTCTGTTATACATTGTGCGCGTCCTTAAAACTTCCAAAATATCTTCGGTGAACCTCTGTGTTCCTGTGTGTACCATACCGCGACCTGAAAAAAGAAATCTTTTTGTAAATATATACATTATTTACTTACCATGTCCAAGCTGAGCAACATCCTCCTCTTCGTGTTCCTGTAAGTTGAAAAACAAGTGATTAATCAAGTGACTTAAAAAGTGATAGTGACATAGTGACACGAAACTTAATTAACAATTCTTTCTAATACTAATTAATTGTCCTTATCTGAGAGCAACGTAGCTAACCACCGTAGACTCGTATCGCGTAGCTTGCCCGGAGTTTTGTTTTGACTAACTCCTTATCTCGTCCGGTACCATATGCCTAAAGACGAATCAAATACCATGGCGTCTAGCAACGAATTCGAATTAAGCATACTTTGTAAGTTCATAAACAAATTCGATGGCAATCGAGATAAATTAAACGCGTTCATTCACAATTGCCGAAACGCGATAAACCTTGCGTCACAGTCCCAGCAGGACATTCTGTTAAAATATGTTATTAGTCAACTTGAGGGGCGCGCCGAAGTCGCGTGCTCAATTAAAGATTTTGAATCATGGCAACAACTTGAAGACTTTCTAAAGTCACAATTTGCTGAAAGAAAACATTACGCTGCGTTGCTATCAGATTTACAAGAATGTCGCCAACAAACTGGCGAAACAGTCAATCAGTTCGCACTCCGAGTAGAGTCTTGTCTATCAAAGTTACTTACAGAAATAAATATATCGATACCTACCAAAAAGAAAGGCGAACTGGCAGGCCGTGTCGCAGCAATGCAAGATCTGGCATTGCATACTTTTGTAATAGGATTAAACCCTCAATTGTCAACCGTCGTCAGGTGTCGAGAACCTGAAACTTTAAATGACGCCATTAACTTCGCAGTATCAGAAGAAAAAATTCTTCAAGCTACTTCTCGCAGGCATTTGCCTTTTAATAACTCAAACCAGCCACGATTTCCTAATCGCTCACAGTTCAGTCGTCACGTTCCTCCCAATTCCAGTGGTTTTCGTCCATTTATTAATAATGCAATTTCTCAAAACCGTCCAAGCACGTCCTTTAGACGGGACAATATTCCCGCTGGGAATTTCAGACCCAGAACGGAACCAACAACTTTTTCGTCTAGTGTTCCAGTGTGCCGGTATTGCAAAGCTCCTGGACATGTTAGCGAAGAGTGCAGGAAACGGGAATACAATAATCGTATTCGGAATACCAATTTCGCTAACAACAATAACAATCAACGAGTTAATCTCGCTGAAGAACAATCTATCGAAGAAATAAATGGGGATGATCATTTAAACTAAATCACGTCTCGTTCAGGTGTCGCGCGAGACGCCTCCCACTTATAGACACCCAAATCATTTTACGGGACCACATGGGTAACCAGCCCCAAACAAGAGCTCGTAAATCCACTGTTTCCACTGTTTCCGCTGTTCCAACTATACCAAATAAACCCACTGTTTCCACTGTTTCCGCTGTTCCAACTAAACCAAATAAACCCACTGTTTTCACTGTTTCCGCTGTTCCAAATATACCAAATAAATCCACTGTTTCCACTGTTTCCGCTGTTCCAACTATACCAAATATACCCACTGTTTCCACTGTTTCCGCTGTTTCAAGTATACCAAATAAATCCACTGTTTCCACTGTTTCCGCTGTTCCAACTAAACCAAATAAACCCACTGTTTCCACTGTTTCCGCTGTTCCAAGTATACCAAATAAATCCACTGTTTCCACTGTTTCCGCTGTTCCAACTATACCAAATAAACCCACTGTTTCCACTGTTTCCGCTGTTTCAAGTATACCAAATAAATCCACTGTTTCCACTGTTTCCGCTGTTTCAAGTATACCAAATAAATCCACTGTTTCCACTGTTCCAAATGTACGAGTTAATTTTGCTGTATCTTACGCATCTGTTGTCTGTAAACCCCGTTCACCTCGCGTCATTTCTCCGACTTACATCAATTCTGAAAATAGAAGAACACAAATACCAATCCATAATATTACTACTAATCCTTCAAGAAAATACTTACCCTTTGTCGAAGTTCAAACATCAGTTTCTAATAAACCATTAACATTTCTCGTTGATAGCGGAGCATCCATAAGTCTAGTGAAACAATGCTCAATAGAGTCAATGCCTCCCATAATGTCAAAAGATTACGCTACTTTTACTGGAATTGGAAACGATGCTAAACCTATGAAGTCGTTGGGTACTATCCCTATTGAATTCAATTCTTTATGGCATAAATTTCATGTCGTAGGTAGTCTAGATTTTCCTTATGATGGCATAATTGGCAATGATTTTCTTACAAATTCTCAGAGCAATATTGATTTTAAAAAAGAGACACTTACTGTTCGCGAAGTGAAATTCAAATTAAAATTTAACGAACCAGTGTATATAATCGCTCCTAGAACCGAGACAGTTATAGAATGCTCTGTCGTTAATCCCGAATTAAAAATAGGTGTTATATTAGATCAACACTATTCCAAAAACCTACTAATAGCAAACTGCCTCGCCAAAGTCAAAGATAACAATAGAATAAATATTTGTGTAGCTAATATATCAGAACGTCCTATATCCATCAATTCTAATCTTAATTTAAAACTCACTCCTGTCGATTCTTCAAACACCTTTCCACTGAATCCTATGTATGAGTATAACAAAAATACAAATGACTCTTTTTCTAGATCCGAACAGGTTTTGAACCAATTACGTACTTCTCACTTAAATCTAGAAGAGATGAAATCTCTTCATCAGCTATGTTCCGATTACTCTGATATTTTCCATCTCCCGGGAGAAGATCTTACCTATACCTCTGCTCTAAAACATGAAATAAAAACAACCACTGACAATCCCATTCATACTAAATCATACAGATTTCCTGAAATCCATAAAGCCGAAGTTAAAAAACAAGTTGATCAAATGCTAGAACAAAATATCATTGAACCTTCCAATTCCCCTTGGTCTTCACCAATATGGGTCGTCCCTAAGAAGAAAGATGCATCCGGCTTACAAAAATGGCGCATTGTTATTGATTACAGGAAGCTCAACGACGTCACAGTAGGCGATACATATCCCATACCTCAAATCGCAGAAATCCTCGACCAACTTGGGAAGAGCAAGTACTTCTCTATCTGGACCTTGCATCAGGTTTCCATCAAATCCTCCTAAATGAATCAGATAAAGCTAAAACAGCTTTCAATATACCCGAAGGGCATTATCAATTCACGCGCATGCCATTTGGCCTGAAAAATGCGCCCTCAACGTTTCAAAGACTAATGAATTCTGCTCTATCAGGGCTACAAGGGATCCGTTGCTATGTATATTTAGATGACGTAATCTGCTATTCCTATGATTTAAAATCCCATATTTCTAATCTAACTTCTATTTTCCAAAGGTTTAGATGTTTCAATCTAAAACTCCAACCCGACAAGTGTGAGTTTTTGCGTAAAGAAGTTGGTTATCTCGGGCACATAATAAGCGATGAAGGCGTGAAACCTAATCCAGAAAAGATCAAATCAGTCACTAAATTTCCTATTCCTAAATGTCATAAAGACATAAAATCTTTCCTTGGGCTAGTGTCCTATTATCGGAAGTTCATCCCCGAATTCTCGGGAATAGCAAAACCACTAACATCTCTTTTAAAGAAAGAAACTCCTTTCGTTTGGTCAAATGAGCAACAAATAGCGTTTGAAAAACTAAAAAATCAACTCGTGTCCGCTCCTATTCTAATTTATCCTGATTTTTCAAAACCGTTTGTACTCACATGTGACGCGTCCAATTCCGCAATATCTGCTATTCTATCTCAAGGGGAAATCGGCACAGACCGACCCATAGCATATGCGTCAAGAACATTAAATAAAGCAGAAATAAACTATTCCGTTACTGAAAAGGAATGTCTCGCTATTATCTTTGGCACCAAAATGTTCCGTTCATATCTCTATGGATACACGTTCAAAATAGTTACAGACCATAGGCCATTAAAATGGTTATTTAATTGCAAACACCCCGGATCAAGACTGGTTCGGTGGCGGCTAAAACTAGAGGAATTCGATTATCAAATAGAATATAAAAAGGGCAAAATAAATAGCAACGCTGACGCTTTATCGAGGTATCCTGTAAACCCTATTCAACATCCAAACCATCAAACGTCACCTCCCCCTAACGAAGATAACATTGGTTCCCCGTTTGATCCAATTACACTAGAAGATTTGAATGTACCAATTTCTACTGAAACTAATTTTGATAACTATGATTTACCTTTGACAGACTTACTTGAAAACTATGACGAATTAACTTTAAATCATGATCCTTCCAAATCAAGCCAAGTCACTAGAACCAAACCTCATCCTTCCATCGTTGTTGATCCTCAACCTTCTACTAGTAACCAAGATCCGTTTTTAGATGATTTTGGCCTCCGGGATTTAAGTCCCTACGGTAATGATTTTAATATCGATCAAGAGTGGTTACATTTACCACCTACTCCTCCTACAATTCTTAAAACACCGTCTCCTCATGCTCCTACACCATCTCCTCACGCACCTGCACCTGTAACAGAAAATGAAAATAAATCACTAAGTTATAATTATTCACAATACTCGAAGTCAATAAAAGATAAAAATGTTTCATTTAATTCTAATATAATTGAACACAACGAAAGTATCATGAAAAGCGCCTGTAAATGCATTATTATTCCAACTTCAATTGATCTAGATAACTCCAATCCCCATGTAGAAGAAACACTAGGCAACTTAACGAACAGAGATATCCTGGGAAATGAAAGATCCTTATATTCCTTCCTCTCATTTGAATCTGCTGGGAAGAAATTTTACTTCCTATTCACTAAACTCTACCACTTTAATGATTGCACTTATGAAGATATCTACAAAAGTTTACAAAATCTGATAAAAAACTTGATTGAAAACGAATGTCTAGAAATCGCAATAACAGACTTTAGAAATCCGTTTGATAAACATATCTGGCCTAAAATATATAACATACTATGCTTCTTATTCGCTAATTCAAACATTTCCATACACATATACCACAATTCTATATTTGATCCAACTCCCAGTGAAATACCCAAAATTCTAAAAGAAAACCACGATATACCAATCGCTGGTCACCTGGGCAATACCAGGATGTACAATAGATTAAAAGAAAGATATTACTGGAAACATATGAGATCTGATATAGAAAGTTACATAAAAAATTGCTCATATTGTCAGTCCAACAAAGCATTGAGGCAAATTAATAGAGCCCCAATGCAAATAACTACCACTTCCACACGTCCATTTGAACGTATCGGCCTAGATTTAGTAGGACCCTTACCAGAAGCAGGGCTTACCAAATTACGTTTCATTCTCACATTACAAGACGATCTGACAAAATTCTCCATAGCTTATCCAGTTTCCAATGCGACTGCCGAAGAATCGTGCGAGTGCCTGGTACATTTCATAACCCTCTTTGGTATTCCTAAATCTATCCTAACGGACCAGGGTACAAATTTCACAGCTGATCTCTTTAAAAGGACTTGTGAGTTCCTTAAAATCAAACAACTTTGGTCTTCGCCGTATCACCCTCAAACTCAAGGAGCATTAGAGCGCAGCCATTCCACCCTTAAAGAGTACCTCAAGAGTTATGTAAACGAAACCTAGACCGATTGGCACAAATATGTCTATACGGCCATGCTCGCTTATAACACTAACGTTCATTCAACCACAAATTTTACGCCCTATGTGCTCGTATTTGGGCATAAGGCCTTTATTCCAGACTCTATCTATAATGATCAATCAGAACTATCTTATCCCGAATACATCAAGGCTCTTCATCATCGTTTAAAACTGTCCCGTGAAAAGGCAATTGAAAATATTCAAGCAGCAAAAGAAAAGTCCAAAAGTTATTACGATGCCCATTCTCGTCCCGTACAGTACAAAGCCGGAGACTACGTTTATCTAAAAAATCACCTTCGATTACGTAAAGCCTTATCACCTCTGTGGAAAGGACCATATAAGGTAGTAAAAATTAATGGTAGAAGCACTTTAACTTTACTCATAAACCGGCGTCACGTGACACATCACTATGACCAAGTAAAATTAGCACATTGTTCTTAATTTTCTAATTTACATTTATTCAATTATTACCTAATATAAATATTAAGTTAGTTATTAGTTTATATCTTTTACTCTTTATAATGATAATATCATATTTACAGCACCAGCGCAACCGTGGCGCAAGACGTCATCCGGCCCGGGACAAATGGTTCCGGACTATATTTCGATAGTTTAGGATCTTTACGGTTAATAGATAGTTATTTAAGTATAGTTATTCCTGTAGAAATATCTTTTATTGGTCCTCATATAAATAACATATATAGTTTTATGAATAGTTCTAAATCAATATGTAGGAGTAGTGATATATTTGACACTATAGAATGTCAAAACTTGTTCCAACCACTTTATACCCGTCTCTTCGATATCATGCTCGACTACGACTCTATCTCTCACCTTATCTCATCTCGGTCTAAAAGATCTGCTTGGTTCGGAGGAATTGGAACTCTATCAAAAAAGTTATTCGGTACAATGGACGAGGACGATGCTATTCGTTATGACAAGGCAATTAACGACTTACAAAACGATCAGAAAACAATAGCCTCTCTAATGAAACAGAATATTCTAATAACGACTAATACTTTAAAATCTTTTAATAATACTCTTAAAAATGTTATTGATAATGAACAGCATTTAAATAATGCCATTGTAGAATTAAATAAATAAATTACAAATCTCACTGTTGTGTCTAGGGAACTAGGAATAAGATCTAGATTATACGAACTTATATTTATGCTAGAAAATAGTTTACTGGCTTTGTCATTTAAAGTAGAAGATATTGTAAATGGTATTATGTTCAGTAAATCAAATGTGCTACATCCTTCAATTTTGACACCTAAAAATCTTTTTAATGAATTATTGAATAGTTATAGATTTCTCTCAAATACAAAGCAACTCCCATTAGCCTTGACATTAGATAACATACAAACCTTGTTAAATATTTCGGAAGTTAGCTCCTATTACAGTAATCTTAAGATTGTTTTCGCATTAAAGATTCCACTTGTTGACCCTAAAACTTATAATTTATTTCATAACTTACCTTTTCCCGTTGCTCATAACAATGATGACCCAGAATCATATGCTACTATAATACCATCTGTAAAATACTTAGGTATAACTAATGATAAGTCAACTTATTGTAAAATAGAAAATATAAGTATGTGTAAAACTATGTATAGTAATACTTACCTGTGCGAGATGACAGTAACGTATTCCGTTGCTGCAACGCCAACCTGTGAAACAGAACTTATGACTAAGTCACTTACCTCAGTTCCTGAAATATGTAACACTAAAATTATTCATGGCCATCTGGAAATCTGGCAACCTGTAAATAACGATAATTGGATATATGTAATATCACAAAAGTCCAAATTAACATTGGAATGTAATAATACCCAAACTTATGATATTAACATTAGTGGTAGTGGCGTATTATATCTACCGGGGAATTGTATAGGATATTTTAGAGAAACTCGTTTAATTTCTAAAACTTCTTTTGTAAACAGAGAAAGTCAAATTGTAAAATCAGATTTTAACTTATTAAATGATAAATGTTGTAATATGTTACAATTTCAGAATATTAAACAGAATTTACCTATTGTTAACTTAAAAAACATAGATTTGGATAAAATAGCATTAGATAATAATAATATTGTAAAAGGTCTGGATAAAATTATTGATAAACCTCATATTGTGCTTTATGGTAATTACTACTCTGGTGTTACCATATTTATATGTATGTTAATTTTGTTTTATATAATATTCAGAATTTATAAAACTGGTGTATGCAAGAAAATCATATTAAGAAAGAAAATTGTAGAAAATTCTCCTAAAGACGTAGACATAGAACTTTCTTCTATTCCTGCACCATCTCTTAGAATTACATAAATATAAACTTCACCTCAACGTGTAAGTTTATTCTTATGCGGGGGGTTGTTATATATTGTAACCGTATGTATTAGTGCAAGAGTAAGCCCCCTTGCAGCAACCCTTGTAAACTAGCTGACTAAGCTTTTAGTCAAGGTAGCGCCGACGATCGGCGCGGGCATTCAGTCTCGCCTAAACCTTCGAGTTGAACACATCCTAATTCCAATTGTAATCGCTCCTCTGTTTCTATAAATAAATGTGTTTAAATTAAATAGTTTTTTTTTAAAAAGACTACCAGCGGGCTCAATCTAACAGGACGAAGCTTATCAGTTGATACTCTTTAACTTTGGTTATCCAAATATTGACCTTTTCGCCTCCCGCAACAATGCCAAATGTGATACATTTGTTTCTTGGAAACCAGACCCAGACGCCTATACAGTAGACGCCTTTACTGTTAATTGGCAATCATTTTTTTTCTACGCCTTTCCACCTTTCTCCTTAATTTTAAAATGCTCAAGAAAAATAATCGATGATGAAGCTACGGGTATCATAGTATTTCCTTACTGGCCGTCTCAGCCATGGTTCCCACTCTTACAAAGCATGCTTGATTCTGACATTTTATTCCTCAACCCGAATAAGTATCTCCTGCAATCCCATTTCAGGGCCCATCATCCTCTGCACTCGAAACTTACCCTGGGTGTCGCGAGGCTCTGCGGGCGGCGTTCGCATGCCAAGGTGCTCCCCCGGACGCTCTTCACCTAATGCTGGCGTCACTATCCGACAGTACAGTCGCCATCAGATATATCGGAGCGGCCAAGGTGTCCATATATTTCTGAGCAAGACTAAATTTCTATAAATTCTGCACTCTCCAAATGCCATTTATATCGCAACTACTGCAATGCCATAAACATCTGAGCATGCTGTTTTTCAATAATTTCTTTGCATACGTCCAGTCGAAAATATCTGATCGAACAAAATACCAAACGTATCTAAGCAACAAAGGCGTTCACAAATATATGTTAATTTAAGCAAAATATAGCTTAAGATTTAGCATTAAGGTTACATTTTCAATACGTTTTTGTTTACATCTTGGTCTTTGTTAAGAATATGATGCGATATTTGTCATATTAGTGTAGCAATTCACAAAACATATTTAATACCGAGTGCCAGTGTCAGGTATAAAATGGACCCTTGAAGCGTTACAGTTATCTCTTAGAGCATTAAACTAAAGGAGACGCCATGCGCACTAATTTCTATGAAAAAAAGTCTGTCATTTTCTGCGGGGGACGAGGTAATGCACACAAATACAGTTTCACACTGATGCATTTTCAAAGACGTCGCTACGCACGCAAACGACAAAATTATTAAACACTAGCATAAACTTGACGCACACTAATAAATTCACACACAGGGATAACCTGTCCTTGCACGAGTCTGACGGCAACTTTATGTAAACGTCGATAGTGCTTGACACTATCGATTTAATTTGTCGATACCAATAATAATGACATAGCCCGAAAAGTTGCTAAGCTCAAGTGCCCCACATCGCTTGAAGGACTGATGGCCACTGGGGCGGAACAGTCCTCGAGTGGTGACCGCGTACCGGAGACACTTTGCTTTTCTTTATTGTTAAAATCGACAGTTATTAATTAGGATAAGTCAAAATCTGCAAAATATACCTACATAATTTTATTCCATTCCAAGGAGAATTGTTGTTTTTAAGAAAAGCTGCAATCTTATTCTTTCATTATGGAAAAATAGTTTGCTACCTATCTAACCGACTCTCAAACAAGAGGAACCGAAAAATTTAACAACATGTATAGTACTTTCATGGTTCCATAAAGCAGATCAATTCTTTTTTGTGGGTAAAGCCCCGTATTCATGGGAAACATTTGTTGAGCAACAAAGTTGAATCAACGTGTTGCGGAGTTGCTGTCAACATGTTGCTGGCAACACTGCGTGTTGCAGAGTTGACAGCATCATGTTCACAAGCTCTCGCCCGACAAGCGTAAACATCAGTTTAGCGACAATTGTTGACGTGTGTGGACGAGTTTGCAACAGTTTATAAACATGGCAGTAGTGTGGAACAATGATAAAATAATGCAATTAATAGAATTATTTCAATCAAAACCATTATTATGGGATTGTTCTATAAAACAATACAAAGATAGAAACAAAAAGAACGATGCATTCGAAGAAATTTCTCAAGTCCTAAATATACCCAAAAAAGACGTAGAAACTAAAATACATGTACTGCGTACTCAATTTACTAGAGAGAAAAAAAAGATGTCGGCAAAAAAAACTACAGGCAGCGGCGCAATAGAAAAATGTAAATGGATTTATTACGAGCCATTGGAATTTTTGTTATGTGGTGCAACTACTTCTGGTGAAACGGATACTATGAATAAAACAGTAAGTTGTTTTTGTATATAATTGTTTTATACTATTGTCTGTAAAATTATTACAATTACGCTACATTATTTTGCCATGGAACTCTTCCCTCTGGAGTTATAAAGTAATCGGCAAACTGTTCTCTAATACAAAGAGCTGATTGTGATGCAGGCCTGCCCCGTCTTTGCAAATCAATCATAGGAAACGAACTTAGTTCCCTTCGCCAAGAACCTTCTAATAGGTTACCTTCAGAGTCTTCAAAATCAAAAGTTTGTGGAGGTGTATATATGGATCTGGAAACTGAGTTACGTCTTAAGAAGTTATGTAAATATACACAAGCAATTACCACGAGTTCACAATTGGCTGGTTTTAACGGAATAGGTTTAGTGAATACACGGAACACCACACATAAAATGCCAAAAACATTTTCTATAATCCTCCTAGCTCTTGATAGTCTGTAATTGAATATACGCTTTTTGTTCCCACGTTCATGAATGCCAGGATATGGTTTCATGATGTTCTCCGTTAGCGCGAAAGCACTGTCACCTACAATTACATACGGCATTTCTGTTCCGCCTTGTGTTATTGGTTCAGGCCGTGGCAGTTTAAGTGAGTTTTCTAACAATGCATTATAAAACGGTGTTTCTTGAAATATTCCACTGTCGGACGACCGACCCTTAGCTCCATAATTTGCGTAAATAAAGTTGTAATTGCCATCTGCAATTGCCATAAGTACCATGCTGAACTGATTTTTATAATTGTAGTATTCACTTCCAGAATTATTTGGCGCCACAATCATAACGTGTTTCCCATCAATGGCCCCAATGCAATGTGGAAAATTCCATCGTATTTCGAATTCACGACTTATTTGTTTCCATTCTTGTTCCGAACTTGGAACCTAAAAAATAAATAAATATATAATAAGATAATAATTTACAGGTAGATGAAAACAATGCACTTGAAAGTGGTATGGAGTCAGAGCCATCTCAATCACCAAGGCCGAATGCTACAACATCTACATCTTCGAGGAAAAGAAATAAGACAGATGAATCAAATGAAATATTAGAGGTTTTGAAAAGTGCTAAAAAAAAGATGGATGAAAGGGAGAAGAAGGATCCATTTGATATATATGGTGAATATATTGCTGCTGAATTAAGAAGTGTTAAAGATGACCAAGCCGTGACACAGGCAAAGTACCATATTAATAATATACTGTATGAATTAAAAATGGGACGATATAATACATATGGATATCAAACGGCATCTTCTCATCCATCATCAACACCAAATAATGTTCAGGAAACTGAAATAAGGGAAATTGAGAGACACGAAACAAATAGACTAGATGCATTACGAGACGAAACAGAAGATTCGGCTATACTAAACTTAGTTAACTATCTCAGTGATGAATCAACGCAATAGCATACACTGTTTTTTTTGTGTTTTTTAATTAATAAAATACTTGATTACACAAATAGTGTTCTTGTACCTTGACATATCCTGCTAGTGAGTTAATTAGTTCTTGACATACATCTGGTATAATTTTGCTAATCAATTGTTTTGATACTCTGAATGTGTATGAAAGAGAACTGTATGAATCTCCAGTTGCAAGATACCGTAATGTAATAGCCAGCCTCGTTTGAGGTGAAACTGGCTGACGAATATTTGTTTCCCTTTTGGCTATTGATGGACCAATCATTTCTAGAAGATGTTCGAAATCACTTTTCGACATTCTCGTAAAGTTACAAAATGATCCATCTGTCATTCTGAGGTCACTCATCAAATTTTCTCTTTGCAAAAGATAATTTCGAATCCACCATCTTTTTCTCTTTTTTTTATTAGAGATTCTATACATCTGATACAGAGAACACAACAACACTACCTCCTCGGGCAACATTTTAACGCAGACTGGCGTGTGGACAACCTGTATTGATTTAAACATAGTTGCTAGCAACATTCTCGCCGCTCACCAACAATGTTTAGCAACTGTTGCTAAACAAATGTTTACCATGAATACGGGGCTTAACGTAGGGTCTTAATTTTTCAGATTTCCAAATGCAATTATTCGGAAGTTTTTTTTAATTTCTATATAAGTTTCCAAATAAGGCTGAATTTAAAAGCAAGAGACTTAAATTAAAACAAACATATCAATATACAGGTATGTACCGAACTGCAGAACAATATCATACAAACGAACAGCGAAATATACCTAATGCTGTCAAGGTTTAAACTACTTTCTGAGGTTAAATCTTTGAATGATGCAAAGTTCTTTAATGCATCAAAGCTACTCTAAGTGTTCATATAGTTTTAAAAAAAATTTGGAATAAAAAACGTAATCTTATAGTTTTAAGTAAATTCTATGGTGTAGGTATTGTTATTTCTGTCAGAAATTAACTATTATTTTGATGCTTATAATGTTGTATTAATTTAATAGGTTTTTTATTTTTATTTTTTTATTTATTTGTCATCAGTTAAGCGGATCTTTAATTCACAAAGGAGACATAAATCAATAACTTCTTTTGATGCATACAATAGGCCACCACGACTTTTTTGGTATGTTAAACTTTTGTCATTTGGCTCCCCACATAAACCCTTTATGCATGTACTGCGTTTAAACGCAAACGTAGTATTTTCTACTAAAAAATTAATTTTTTAGTAGAAAATACTACGAAGCCCGCTTTATATTCCACTACCTTTTCTCCAAATGGAGATAAGTATGTTTCGATCTCTAATAATTTGTTTTTTTTTTAAATTTATTTATCAATATTATTATTTTCCTTTAATAGCCAGAATAAACATTATGGTGAAGTCGATATCAATATTTTGTTTTTGTACTGTCGCAGCTCTAACTTTGTTGCAGTGTGGCCAATGTAATTAAATTAAAATTTCCTATTTTCGGGATAAGTGACGGAAAGTAAATATAATATATTAATGAAGTAGACCGATCATAAACATACAGTTTCATAGTATTGAGAATTTTTAATGCAATTAAGTTGAAAAAAAATCTGTAAAAACAAAATAAGTTACAATTTATAAGTAGTGATCTATCATTAATTAAATAAACATTTTTAGTAAAAATACAGTTTTAACTTTCATCATCATCATCATCATCTCAGCCAAAGGACGTCCACTGCTGGACAAAGGCCTCCCCCAAGGATCTCCACAACGACCGGTATTGTGCTGCTCGCATCCAGCGGCTTCCCGCGACCTTCACCAGATCGTCGGTCCACCTTGTTGGAGGCCTGCCCACACTGCGCTTTCCGGTACGCGGTCGCCACTCGAGGACTGCTCCGCCCCAGCGGCCATCAGTCCTGCGAGCAATGTGCCCTGCCCACTGCCACTTGAGCTTAGCAATTCTTCGGGCTATGTCGGTTACCTTTGTTCTTCTGCGGATCTCCTCATTTCTGATTCGATCTCGCAGAGAAACCCCGAGCATAGCCCTCTCCATTGCTCTTTGAGTGACCTTGAGCCTTCTGATAAGGCCCATAGTGAGCGACCACGTCTCAGTCCCGTATGTCATCACTGGCAACACACACTGGTCAAAGACTTTCGTCTTGAGACACTGCGGTATATCGGACGAAAAGATATTTCGTAGCTAACCGAACGCTGCCCAACCTAATTGGATACGACGATTGACCTCTTTACTGAAGTTGGACCTACCTAGCTGGACCGTTTGTCCCAGGTAAACATAATCGTCTACAACTTCAAGGGCAGAGTCCCCAACCTTCAGAGGAGTGGGTACGACACGTGAGTTTGACATAACTTTCGTCTTCTCCATGTTCATTTTAAGACCCACTTGTTGAGAGACTCTGTTGAGGTCACCGAGCATTGTGCCGAGGTCTTCCAGGGTCTCAGCCATGACCACTATATCGTCAGCAAATCGAAGGTGAGTGATGTATACGCCGTTGACGTTGATGCCGAGTCCTTTCCAGTCCAGAAGCTTGAAAGCATCTTCCAGTGCAGCAGTGAACAGTTTCGGAGATATCACATCTCCCTGTCTCACTCCTCGCTGCAACTGAATAGGTTTCGAGCTCTGGTCCTGAAGACGGACTGACATTGTGGCGTTTTCATACAAACACTTCAACACTTCGATGTACCGGTAGTCAATTTGGCACCGCTGGAGAGACTGTAGCACGGCCCATGTTTCAATCGAATCGAAGGCTTTTTCATAGTCCACAAACGCTAAGCAAAGAGGCTGGTTATACTCTTCGGTCTTCTGTATAACCTGCCGCAGCGTATGTATGTGTTATTATGTTTTAACTTTATAGAACGTGAAATATTAATTGTAATTCAATGTTGGCTCATTCAACTTTAAAAGTTACGCAAAGTTGCAACTTGACGTTTTAGTGGCAACACTTTTTGATTAACAATATTTTTTCAGTTTTTTGCAAATTTTGTGCATTATTCAATAATATTAAGACAAAATAATAGTTACAGATGAAAAGTAACGTTATCCTTTTGTACAATCGACGTTTCTGATCGCTTTTTACGTGAAAACACGCTGCAATTTGGCATTTTTTGCTCAGGTCTTATCGCGTGCACCGTGATTTGCAAATTACGCTGGAACACGCTGGAACTAGTTTTATATAACGAATATGATCGGCGGTCATACTCTTTTGGCAGAGGGGAACGCCTGGCAGTGGCGTCTCCAGTTGGTTTAATGCTCTAAGAGTTATTTATACGTTGGATGTCAAGTTCACTGGTTAGCAATTAAAGATGTTAAAAGTAGACATTTCGAATAGCCCGCCGAAATAAGTAAGTAGTGTGTGAATTTCGTATTTCAAATTTTGACAATTCACGAGAAGAGTAACGTAATGTCAAACGATATATTTGTCCCTTTTCAAAAGTCGTATAATTTTGGCATTTAACAGCGGGAGAATAAGCGAAATGTCAGTTATTCAGAATGCTTGGTTGTTGTCAAATTATTGAAAAACAGCATGCTCAGATGTTTATGGCATTGCCGTAGTTGCGATATAAATGGCATTTGGAGAGTGCAGAATTTATAGAAATTTAGTCTTGCTCAGAAATATTTGGACACCTTGGCCGCTCCGATATATCTGATGGCGACTGTACCATCAAACAATACAGCGTTACCTTAAAACTTTGGTGGGAATTTTGTACGATTAATAACGTTAATGTTTTTGAAGGCTCCAGATCTTTAGTGTTGTCATTTTTAACACAGCAATTCGACAAAGGTTGTTCTTATGCTACTCTTAACAGCTACCGTTCTGCTCTATAGCCGGATCCCCACTTGAGCAGCCGCGGGGCGAGCGGCCGCCTCAACTCGCGGCAGCTCCAGTAGAGACGCTGCCGCGGGTCGAGGCGTGCCGCGTCTTGAGCCAAACGAGGCGGCCTCGTGACGAGCCATTTTGTGTCGGTAAACGTCGGTGCTCAAAGGCGCCTCAGTGTGAGCCACGCGAACAGTGGAGACGGACGCCGCGAAGTGAGCGTACCACTTCGCGGCAAAATGGACAATAATAAATGCATTGAGTTAATTAAAGAATATCAAAGCCACAGGCTTCTATGGGATCCGACGTCACCACATCATTATAATAAGGCCTTTAAGAAAGATTCCTGGAAAATTATAAGTAAGAAAATAGGAATATCTGTAACGGAAGTGAAAAAGAAGATGACGGCACTTTGTGGTTCTTTTCGGAGGGAAAAATCCCGACACAAACAAAGCCTCATCACGGGATCAGGTAAATATATTTTGATTTAAATGATCGATACCCCAGACGCCACTCTGAGGTGGCGGCCTGCACTGCGGTGTGGTTGGCGGCACACGCGCCACTGACGTGACAGTTAGCGCAAAATGGCCCCCACAGTTGAACGGAGTCCAGTCACTGAACATATTTTAGTTTCGATGAATAACAATAAACATTTTAGTTCAATATAGGGTTGCCATCCGTCTGGGTTTCCCCGGATTTGTCCTAGTTTAGAGGGCATCCGGGGAGCGTCCGGGGAAGGTTTCATGTGTAGACTAAAGAGTTCTGTTACCTAAAGTATTAATTATATTAAATTACAACAGGAAAGGGTATGCACATATCTATTTAAAATGCAATTTCATGTTTAAATTATTTATTGTTACTGCTTATACCTATACCTACCTTATAATTTTTTCCAGGCCGTAACGAAATTTATATTTCAAAATGGTTCGCTTACGAGCACTTCCACTTTTTAGCGGACAAATTCACTCCCCGTGAAACTACGTCTACCGACAAGTCGACAACGGACACAATGCAGAAAGAACCATTAACCCTTAGCTGGTATCGGGGTCCAAATTGACCCCAACGGCTCCTATTTTATATCATAACTTTGCAGTCTGTGCACCTACACTCCCGCGCGCCTAGCTAATCTTATTACGTCGCGGGGTGCGGCGGGTGACGGACGCGCGTCGCTCTACTGTTATTAGGGAAGGAGGTATGTACATGTATGGGGTCCAAAATGACCCCCAATACCAGAAGTGTGTATTTTACAAAAAGAGTTATTTTGTAATGTTTTATTATTTTTTCAGTACACAATCGGTGACATGGCGGGTTTTTTACACGACGATGTAATTGCACAACTTTTGGAAGAAGAAGATCAAGAATCTGGCTCCGAAACGGTTGATGCTGCCACTGCAGCTGCCTGGGAGTCATGTGAACAAGAAAATATCAGCGATTGTGAGGAAGCGGAAGTGGTTAGCTGTTCTGAAGACAGTGTTATAGACGGAGATACTGATTCTTCGAGTTCAAGCAGTGAAGGAGAAGAAGACCATGACGAAGAAGAGGAAACTAGGCAAACTTCTGGTTTTTATAGAGGTAAAAACAGATTCAAGTGGTCTAAAAACCCGCCTAGCTCATCCCGCGTAAGACAACATAACATCATTACTCACCTTCCGGGCCTCGCAGGACAAGCGCGTGATAAAATAAATATGTCCGAGATTCAGTCATGGAAATTACTGTTTTCTGATGATATCATAGAAATTGTATGCCTTCATACAAACCAAAAAATCACAGAATTTACTGAAAAATATACAAGCCAGGGAGCCCACACTGAACATGTTAGTTTGCCAGAAATGAAAGCGTTTTTGGGACTTATGTTGCTTGCTGGAGTCTTCAAGTCTGGACATGAAGACGTTGACAGTTTGTGGGCTGCAGATGGAACAGGCCGTGACGTTTTTAGAGTCACTATGTCCCTAAAAAGATTTCTGTTTCTTTTATCGGCTTTACGGTTTGATGATTTTGAGACACGAGCCGCAAGAAAAGAGACTGACAGAGCTGCACTCATTTCGGAGGTATTCTACAAATTCATCGAAAACTGTCAAAGAAATTATAGCTGTTCGGAATATTTGACTGTGGATGAAATGTTATGCCCGTTTAGAGGAAGATGCTTGTTTCGAGTGTACATGAAATCGAAACCAGCTAGATATGGCATAAAAGTGATGTGTTTATGCGACGCTAAAACCCATTACTTGTATAATGCATTTTTATATACTGGAAAAACGGAAACAAATAGTAGAGGTGGACTTTCTGTACCTACAAAAACCGTTTTGAAATTGGTAGAACCTGTCATGAGAACTAATCGTAATATCACAGGTGACAATTGGTTTACATCGGTTGAACTAGTTGACCAGCTAAAAGAAAATGGTTTGACGTATGTAGGAACTATGCGCAGAAACAAACGCGAGGTGCCACCTGAATTTTTGCCACATAAAACACGTCTCGAAGGTTCAACTTTATTCGGATTTACCAATGATAAAACGTTGGCATCGTATGTCCCGAAAAAAATAAAAGCGTTGTTATGATTTCTACTATGCACCACGATGAATCTGTTGATCTAACAACTGATAAACCAGAGATTATAATGTTTTATAACAGCACTAAAGGAGGCGTAGATGCCCTGGATCAAAAATGCGCTAATTATTCTGTGGCAAGAAGAACGCAACGTTGGCCATGCGTTATATTCTCAGCTATGATGAACATTTCTATGGTCAACGGATACGTTTTGTGGAAAGCAGCAAATCTAGAGAAACGTCTAAAACGAAATAAATACATAAAAACTATTGGAATCGAGTTAGTAAAACCATTTGTGCAAGATAGACAGAAAGATTTTTTTTCGGAGGATCTAAAGAAAAGAATAGAAAATTTTTTGAAAGAACATGGAGTGAAAGATACTGAAATGGCAGACAACACACGTACTATTCCTCCTGATTCCCAAAAGAGTGGCCGTAAGAGAGGGAGGTGCTATTTATGTGATCGCAAAAAAGACGTCAAATGTTCAAAAAAATGTACAAAATGCCTGCATTACATATGTAAAAATCATACTGCCATATCCATCACTTGTACCCAATGTTAAACTTTTTGGGGTATAATTTCTAGTTTTTTATAGGTTTTGTTTTAGATTGTCATTTTTTTTATTCTAAATTATACGAAAAGAAGTTCCTAATTTTTGTTAAATTGATTATATAAGAAAACTATAGAAATACGGTTGTTTATGTTATCTTTTATTTTTTATATAAAAAAAAATACTTAAAGTTATGTCTTAGAAAATATTGTGAAGCGAGATGATGCTAACTAATTAAGAACAAAACATGTGATCTCTTAGTAAAATGTGCCAAAAACCTTAATTGTTGGTTAGGTTATAAGTTCTATTTTCTTAAATAAAACAGATAATTAAATATTTATATTTGTTTGCTTAAGTATCATGCATATTTTATATGGGGTCACTTCTGACCCCCTATACCACTTACGTTGCCTTTTTTAGCGATACCAGCTAAGGGTTAACAGCTGCTGCAACTGATACTTATGTAAATATTTATTATCTCCTTTTTTTTTTAAACATTACTTTTTGGTTTATTATATCATCAATATCTACATTGCCATGGTATTTCTCCATTGGTAACAAAGTGTGTAGCCAAGTGTGAACGAATTGATTTTGCGTCATTTGCAGACCTTCGTGGAATTGCGCGTAAAGGTAAGAACGAGGTCCCAACTTCTTCATGTCTCCAAGACCTATTTGCAAAATTCCCATCAACTTCAGAATCTAAACTTCCTGCTGGTGTATAAATATTTATGCGCATTTTTCTTAAAAAATTATGCAAATAAACAGTAGCCAATACCACTTTGGTAGCAATATTTGGTTCCAATAACATTGGCTTTCTTAACACTCTAAATACAGAACTCATAATACCAAAAGCATTTTCTACCACGCGCCGTGCTCTAGATAGACGGTAATTAAATACTCTTTCTGGGAAGCCATTATCTGGAGTCCCCTCAAATGGTTTCATTGTATAATTATTTAAGGCAAATGCCTTATCAGCTAATATAACATAAGGTACTTCAGTTAAATATGGTACCTGTAATATACTAGGTGCTGGCAACTTTAATTCCTTATTTTCCAATTTCGAATATAATGTAGAGTTTCTGAAGACTCCACCATCAGATATGCGTCCTTGACAACCAACATCTACATACAAAAAATTGTAATGAGCATCTACCAATCCTAGCAATACGATGCTAGGAAAATCCTTATAATTTATATATTCTCCATGACTATTCAGCGGTGATTGGAGAACAATATGTTTCCCATCAAGGGCACCAATGCAATGAGGAAAATGCCAATAATTATCAAAATCTTCTGATATTTTTAACCATTCTTCTTCTGACGATGGTATCTGAAAATTCAAATGAATTTAAATATACTACCACTAGATTCACATTTACAATAACTATGGTCTGAGGTGGTTGTCATGTGATCAATGCATGAATGTATGAATAGAGTATAAAGATGTTTTGTGAGAAAAAAAATACAGCGATGACATCAGCGGTAGTAATGTTTCCCTGATAATTTAATTTATTTCAATTACAGAATAAAGAAACAGTTGTGAATGAAACACTACCTGAAACATCTTCCGAAAACTTAACATTGTCCCTCGATGATCAACGACAGTTGCCGTCTACAACTCCGAGATCAAATAAAAGAAAGGAGACAGATATTTTGGAAAATAACATTGATCTTGATAAAGCTATAGAGGTGTTAAATTATACTGATGATACCTACGATACTTTCGGTAAACATGTTGCAGCAAAACTTAGAAAATATGACGCTCTAACATCAGCACACGTAGAAAAGAGTATAATGGACATCATTTTTCAAGCAGATGTGGGTATGTTGCCTGGCACACGACAAGGATACTACTCTCAGGAATACGGGCAAAACCAAACTTCTGCACCACCACAAAATGCTGTTGGGAGTTTTGAAGAATCTCCTACACATATTTGTAACTTATAATTATTTACTATAAATAAAGGATAATTTGAAAAACATACCTGAACATACTCATTTAGCACTTCTACCAAGCCATCACATGTTTCGCGAACAATTTTAGAAATAGATTGCTTTGATACTCTAAAAAGGTATTGTAAACTAACAAATGAATCACCAGTTGCCAAATATCTTAATGTTATCGCAAGTCTTTCTCTAGTCGTTATGGCTTTGCGGAACGACGTGTCTTTTTTCCAATTATTGGATGAAGTTTCATACATAGACCATCAAATGTTTCAGAATTCATTCTAATAAAATTTTGTATAGTATCTTCTACTCCTTCAAAAGTCATATCTGACAATATTTCTTTGAAATGATCATTTCGCTGCCGATATAATTCCTTGATCCACCATTGACGTTTGATTTTCTGTCCTTTTTTCTTTTTGTAGTGATTAATTATCACTAAAGCTGCAGCGATTTTGCGTGCGTCACCCATGGTAGCTAGTAAGAAACTAGATAAATTCGTTGCTCGGCTTGAGGCACGCTGCCGAGTTGCTGATTAATGTGGCTCAAGTGGAGATGCATGAAGTTTCCGCGGCGCGCGGCATGCTCAGATTGAGGCAGCTCGCCCCGCGGCTGCTCAAGTGGGGACACAGCTTATCATTGTTCTTAAATAATAATATCGGCTCAGATGAGTGTATTAAAAGAATACTAAAGGGTGCGTACAAACTTAACCCAAGTCGCCCCAAATATACCACAACTTGGGACCCGCAACTAGTTCTCAACCACATATCTAATTGGTACCCAAACTTAGAACTGAGCACGGAAAAGATCACTAAAAAATTTACTATTTTATTGGCACTCTGTACAGCACACAGAGTACAAACTTTTTCACTTATAAAACTAGAAAATATCTCAATTACTCAAGACGGTGTTAAGATAGCCATAACTGACATAATTAAAACTTCGGCCCCTGGCCGTGAACAACCCGTGCTGTTTTTGCCGTTCTTTCGCGAGAACATAAATATATGCTCTGCTTTCGTCCTCGTAGATTATATTTTTGCAACAAAAAATATGAGGACTTCGAATGCAGACAGACTGTTATTAACGTACAAAAAACCCCACAAGCCTGCCAGCTCCCAGTCTATAAGCCGCTGGATTAAACAGCTATTGGCAGAAAGTGGTGTGGATGTTGGAAAGTTCAGCGCGCATAGCACACGACACGCCTCTACCTCTACCGCGCTTGCCGCGGGGCTCAGTGTGGACGTGATCCGGAAAACAGCTGGCTGGACAAGCACGTCTACAGCCTTTGCTCGCTTCTATAATCGACCGATTGAAAGCGAAGGAGTCTTCGCAAAAACCGTTATGTTTCCTAACAATGATTAGTTTTTGTTTTTGTTGCTGATTGGTTTGATTTGCTAAGCATTGAATTTGTACGAAAATAAAAAATTATATTCTTTAAGAGCTTATGGTTCAGATCTTGCATTAGAAAACATACCTATTAAATTATTAGTCAGATTTAAATGGTTATTTATTTCTATAAAGTATACTTACCTACCTTTCTACACTTCTATAACAAAACATAAATCTCTAAAAATCTACATTGTGTATAATTTATATCAAAGAATGAAACGACGAAATATAATAGATGATCGAACGAACTTCTAAGTGAAGTTCGATCATTATTATATGAGTCGTTTCATTCGAAGATATAATAACTCTCCCAGCCCTGTAAACCTCATGTTGAAGACGAAGGTATACAGACCCAATAGTAAAGTTTTGTTCTAGTATCTCTCTAAATTAAATGAGAAGTTTGGCGCTAAACAACTGACAGCTAAGTGAACGAGTGAAGTTTTGAATTTTTTTATCAATTAGTTACTCTTTAAAGACGTGCGATGTTGCCAGTAGGTTAAAGGGACTACATTGTGTATAATTTATATCTTTGAATGAAACGACTCATATAATAATGATCGAACTTCACTTAGAAGTTCGTTTGATCATCTATAATATCATTGTAAAAGTAAAATTTACTTACCATTGGAAGTCATGTTCCGTTGCACCGATAAAAACAACAATTACTTAACTTATAATATTTTTCAAAGCAAATAACTGGTAATGAACATTTATAGCAGTGCACTTCAAATGTTACTGAAGCCATTTGAGAAGCAAATAGCAATTTTCGATAGAATTTAAGTTCAATGTGCCGAAAACGCGAATTCGCGTCCAAGTAATTTTATTGGAGGTGCCGTGGACGCGATATCGAGTCCAAGTATCGTTACCGCGTTTAGTACAAGGCATTCGGTACAAGTTCATAGTATCGGCTAAGGCAATGAATGGGTAGAGTGTTATACAATTATTGTGATGTGACGCAAATACATATAGTAAGCATAACATTGCGATCGGTCAATTGCAGTCTGTTTAGTATTTTTAATTATTTAGTCTAGCTAGGTAGTTAATAAGAGAAGCGTAAGGTGCCATAAAATTGTGACACTTAGAGTAAGCATAACACTCTTCTCCACATTCCATTCATATTCATGATTCCATTCTTCTCCACAGCTAAAAAATAGACGTCCAAAATGGGTAGTAGGTAAAAAATGTATGGACGATTCTAAAGCACTTTTCGTAAGTTTATTTGAATAAAAAATTTTGTCTTTGACTTTGACATTGCAATTGGACTATTGCAGATTGTTTTATAGTTTTTAATTTGTAGAATTAAATTGTTAATTTTTATATATTTTGTTTTGGGTAAGAGAAGAGAATTTAAATTTTTTACCTATGTAGGTAGGTACGTACCTAATAAAAAAGGTGATAAAAAAATTGCATTTTGATTTTTTCCTTCGCTTCGCATCACTATTGCTTATTCCACTACATTCATTGGCACACCACATGTGCAATGATTGGCCCAATTATTGTTTGACAGGTAGCTAGGTCAATTATTGTGCTTCAGGAGGCCAATAATACTATTTTAGGGTGTTTATTACTAAAAATACTTAAAAATATATCTTAATACCAGGGTGGTGAGTCCAAATCATGTTCAAATTGTTTTTAAGTATTTTCGGAATGGTAACACATTTCGGCAGTGAAATATCTACGTCAATACACAGAGTAACATGAGGATGACCTCACTTAGCAAATTTCTTAATGGGCCAATCATTGTACCCGTTCCCCTACATGCATTAAATAATTTCGACGTTTGTAACTTCGAGTGCACAACGTCTGACTCGAACGTTAGCAACATAGAAACATTGTTGCGAATTAACCACTTACTCGTAAACAGAGAAGAGAAAGCGAACTTAATTCGCCTTTGTAAAAATTATAGTGATAAAATGTTCAAATAATTTTTAACGCAATTTGTTGCGAACAAATTACAAAACACAAATGTTGAAAAAATTTCCACGAGCAGGATTAGAACCTACACCCTTTTGACATACCGGGTCAGGTGCTCTTCCAATTGAGCTATCGTGGTTCTAACTAGCCCGCCGAAATGATTCAACACTTTTTACCTAAGGTGTAGCATGCTTGCCTAGAAGGTACCTATTCACTCACTATTTGAAGACCCCATTGTTATATTTGATGGGAAACACAGACTGAGGCAAGGAGTTCCACAGCTTAGCGGTACGCAAGAAAAACGTGGATGCAAAACGCTTCGTACGCATGGGTGGAATCTCTACTGTGTAACTATGGCGTCGCACAGTTTGTCTGGTTGCCCTGTGATAAAAAGGTGATGGAGGAATCAAATTGAACAATTCCAATGCACACTCTTCGAAGTGAATCCAATAAAAACTCGAGAGACTTGCGACCTGGCGCCGATGTTCTAAGCTCTGCAGCTTGGCGTCAAACAAGTCGTCATCGTTGGTGAGCTTTCTGGCTCTCTTGTCAATCGACTCCAGTGCTCCTATTTGGTATTTGGCGGAACCGTCCCAAAGGTGAGAACAATACTCCATACACGACCGGACTTGTGCTTGATACAGAGTAAGCAGTTGTCCCGGGGTGTGAAATACCTTCTCACCTTTAAGAGAATACCCAGCTTTTTTGCGGCAAGTTGTGATTTCGATTCAAGGTAGGAATTAAAATTTAGAGTCGATGACAGTTTCATACGTAGAAGCTCAAGATGGTCGCAAATGGGAACAGAGACACTTTGGAACGTAGGAGCCAAGGTGAAAGAACTCCGTTTAGCAGAAAATAGACACGCCTTTGTTTTGGTGGCGTTGAACTTGACTAGATTCGTGACACCCCAATGGGATACTTCCTTTAAAGAGGAGTTCAAACTCTCAACCATGGTCTCTCTCAAAGACTGGATCTGAGCTCCACCAGTTCGTGCGTTGGATGTATAACTCTTTAAGACAGTGCTGTCATCTGCGTACTCAAGTATACCGGGTTTTAACCGGTCGTTGATGACGTCTTGAATAGAAATACAAAATAATAATAAGTCACCATCATTTAACTCTGATGAAGAGGTTTAACTGATTATTTAACTGAAATCCCCGAGTTGTCTCATGTAGAAGATTTGTCGACTATTTACACAGAGTTAGAAAACCCAAAATTAGAAATCCAAATTACGGAAAACCCTGTAAATTCGTGTAACCATCCGCTATTTATTTATTCTGTTCATCATTCGCCAGCAAAGCCATTAACTCTGAAATAATATTTATTCTAATATCAACTGCTGCAACGAATAGTATCGAAAGTGCAAAAACTTTTATTTCATGAAAGATGATTTACAGATTTATAGAATTTGGCGAAAGCGGATCAACTAACTTGGACGTACAAATGACGCAGTGTGTATACATACTTTTGGTACTTACTTAAAGGTTTTGAATACCAGCAAAATAAATTAATTTTGGTTTATTTTCTATATAGGTCATCAAGTACAAGATCCAATGAGGAGATAGCGGTGCCTTCACCTGCGCAGTAAGTATCTCTACAGCAATATTTGATCATGAACATAATATATTTTATTTCTACCATTTAACATAGTTACATGTTAGGTACAACATATTATTTTTATTTTTTCAGATTCATTGAATGTGGTGGAAGCAGATCCAGCACGCCTAGTACTGTCCGAAGCTTTTCTACCAAAAAGTCGGCGTATTTTAACAGATGCTGATATTGACGATTTATTAAATAATTATGGTAACAGTTTTTTGTAATATTGAATACACTACTCATTTTTACTTATTGCAAAGTTTTATTAACTGATTTATCTTTACAGGTAGCGAACAAGAAAGCGAGTCCGAGGACGAAGCATTCTCCGTTTTTGTGCCAAGGTCATTCCGTCCGTCCGGTCAGGCGTATTTTTTTTAACAATGATGACACTGAAGATGATGAGGCAGTGATATCTTCTGATACTCCTCCCCTTGCTCTCTCTGCCACTTTCCCAGAAGGATCTTCTGATACTCCTCCCCTTGCTCCCCCCTCTGCCACTTTCCCAGAAGGATCTGGACTTGTTGGCACATCGGCTATTCAATACAGCACGCCAGCCGGGCCCGAGCGATTTTTCTTTGATTGGAAAGTTTTTCCAGAAACGCCTATCCCTCCACGGGATAGGCGTGAAATTTTTAGGGAAGCAGAAGGTCCTGTTCTGGACTTGCCAGGACAATCCGTACCTAGTCCAGAAGCCACATTTTTGTCGATATTGGACACTGCAATCATGGATCATATTGTTGCGGAAACAAATAGGTATGCCGAAGAAGAGCTTTCAAAAAGGCAAGAAACGCTTGGACCTCATTCGCGACTGCACCGCTGGACTCCTACAAACGTCGACGAACTGTACGTATATTTTGGGGTAATTTTGGCAATGGGACTATGTGTAAAGACCAACGTTAAGGAGTACTGGCATTGCGACGGGTCCATCTGTAACACACCAAATTTCGCAAAATATATATCATACAACAGATTTATTCTGTTGAATACATTTATACATTTTGCGAAAAATGGTGATGACATCATGGCTTTGCATCCTTCAGAGGCTAAAATTAATAAAATAAAGCTTATAGCTGACCACCTCAACCAAATGCCGAGGTATACGAATCAACAGTTCTTAGAGATGCTATTTTGCTATCGTGACAGTGGTGAGATAGTAATTGTTAAGTGTGATGGAAAGCTTATCAGTCACCTTTACCACGGTAGATAGTATTACCGTGCCTTTACTGTATGCGGATAACATAAACTGGAATGCTCTTTAACACCATGTAAGTACCTACACCTATTTTAAGCAGATTTTTAGGTACCTATTAACTTTGCCTTTAATGCGAAACATTTGTTTACTTAATTTAGTGTTATGTTATTAGATTTATTAGCTAAGGCTGAATAATAAAATAATGCTTATAACAACAACATAACATAGGTACTTAGAATTATTATAACGCAATAACGCATAGGTAAAATATTTCTTGTTCGTTTTAAAACTTGGGTTACCCAGGTTGGTGGAAAGCTCGAGTCGGAGTCTGATTGGGAATTTAATCAGAAGAAGTTTGTTTGTGATAAACACTTTGTTGATAAAGACAGAGTGAGGGTAACTGATGCTGCGTTGTTTTCACGCTATTATATATATGTTATATTCACTTAACATCAGGTGAAATGGAGTCATTTGCCGTGCTACGTATAAAAAAAAAGAACCCGAAGTAAACGCCTAAATGCTATGGCCGTTCCAACACTTTATTTACCTGGTAAATTTATTTTTCATAAAAAAGGACTTATCTAGAGCCCAGAATGACTTAAATAAATGATGAACCTTAATTGAATGCTTGTTGTTAAAATAAACTCTAAGTATAACTTTAATCCAGAAAGTAATTACTATTTTTTTATTATCCTGGTGTATTTGAAAGCCAATTAAGTTTACAAGAAGCTTCAACCTCAGCGAGCTTTCTACCAATAACATCTCAACCATTTGATACAGGTAAATCATCTGATAAAATATTATTTAGAAAATTAATTAGCTCCATGCTGCATACTAGTGATGTAACGAATGTTGGATTTTTCACATTCGCGAATGCGATTGCGAATGTTTATCTTCAACATTCGCGAATGCGAATGCGAATGAGAATATTTTAAAATTTCAAAAAAAGCGCGCGTAAAATGTTTGACAGGTTTGACGTTTCGTGTCGGCCATGTTTAAATTGAACATAGTCGAGCCGATATTGGTTAATTGAATGAATTTAGTCACAGAAAGTTCATTCTAAAACTTTTGTTTTGTTTTGAGGTTAGTTTTATGTTATTTATCAAATTTAACTGATATTTAAGGGACAAAGTGGCACAAAAACATGAGTAAAGCACACATCAGCGAAGTTTGGATTTATTTTACAATATGTGATGCTGAAAATGTTAATTGCAAGTTGTGTGATAAAAAGTACTCGCGCAAAGGCAGGACCACTAGTGCTATGAGAAATCACCTGGAAGCTAAACACAAAAATGAATATGAAGAATTGAAAAAAAAAGAACATGAAAAGCAAGATGCTGCTAAAATTAATTATTTGGCGTCCTCTTCGCGACAATGTACCAAAACAGACCTTAAGCAAATGTCTTTGAGTGATTGCGTTAAAAAAAAAAAAAAGTGGGATAACAACAACACCAAGTCTTTGGTGCTGGATAATTTGATTGGCGAAATGATCGCACTGGACTTACCATTTAGTTTTGTGGAATGTCTTGGATTTGTGAGATTGATTAACCAAGTATGCCCTTCATATAATTTAAAAAGTCTGCAATATTTTACTTCCTTCATTTGTGAGAAATTATACGGCAAGGTAAAAGATAAAATTCTGGAATTAATCAAATCATTTGAAAAATTAGCATTTACAACTGATATCTGGTCTGACTCGTGCTCTGGAGTGTCGCTGATAAGTTTTACTTGTCACGGAATTACCAATAAATTTGAACGAAAAATGATTGTATTGAAAGCAGAAGTATTCAATGATGGGCGCCATACAGGAGAAAATATAGCGGCAAAGTTAGAAACTATGTTGTCATCATGGGGAATTCCCAAAGAAAACGTATTATGTTTTGTTAGAGATGGTGGCACTAACATGAAAAAAGGTATTTCTTTATTAAGTATTAAAAATATTGATTGTTTATCGCACCAAATCCAACTTGTTGTTAAAGAAGGGCTTAAGTCACAAGCTTGGATTATTTTAGTCAAATTAATGTATTAATCATAAAGTAATTTCATAAATGATGTGAAACCGCCTCTGTGGTCTAGTGGCTATGCCACCAGTCTTAGACCCAAAAGTCCCGGGTTCGATTCCCAGCGGGAGGTACATCTTTGTGTGCTTGGTTTGCTTGGTGGTAGGGCTGTTAAGCTCGCCTGGCTAGCTACCACCGCCTTATTTGAGTCTGTCGCCATAACAGCAATGTTAATAGCATTGTTGTGCTCCGAAAGTTAAAGGTAAGATAGCCAGTTCCTCAGTGGTTGAGGATTTATTTAAATAATTAAATTGAAATTTCTAGGTTCATGTTACCATTTTTTGTTTGCCAATATTACATTATCAAGTAGGTATATTATGTTTTGTGTTACTGCATTTTTTTTTTGTATAAGATGCTTATGTTAATGGAATTATTTTACTTATAATTTTAGGAACATCTTCAAAAGCTGATGGAGGTCGTGTGGTATTGGAACACAATCATTCTGCGATAAGCAGAACTAAAACCTTACTCAATAAAGGTGATTGATGCTTGAATTAAAAGGAGATCATTCACGTTTCATACATTCTTGGACCAAAGTGTGAAAGTGCCGGCCAGAAAAAAAAAGTGTTATATTCGGATAGAACACACAATTTCTATATTTTTTTATTACTACACCAAACCTGTGCGCCCCATGGTTATGTTGTAACAAGCTATCAAAATACAATAAAATTGTTAATATGATAGTGTTGTTTTAAAGCATTTGATCTTGTTTATTGAATTATTTTGTGATAATGAAGAATTGTCATTACTAATACCTACTACGCGCCCCGCACACATAGAACGTAACAATTCACAAGTTCAAACCTGTTTTTAAAAATACGATAACGGCGCAAGCGCACAGAGGCAGGCTAGTACCTTCTATAAAGGCAGTTTTTCCAAATGGCCCTTATGGGCTCGCACTTTTGTTCGAGCGAGAGGTCCGATAAAAAGATTTATGAGTCGGATCGCGTGAGCGCAAAACACCGAGGCCCCTGCCGCTCCCCGCCGCAACTGCCGCACCCCGCGTGGCCCGTTTGTTTGTTCTGTTCAGTCAGTTGTCGATTGTCGATGCGACCGGTTGTTACACAGGACGACTATTTAATCGCGATTTGCACTCCTCAATTGTTATTGTTGTTTGTTTTGTTTGTTGTTATTGTTATTGTTATTGTTGTTATTGAATTGACTGACATTATGAACGAGCAATTGTGTATTTCGTGTCGTACGCCTATTGGTGATCAGCGAAGTTATACATGGACTTCCCGAGAATCAGAGCATATTGATATCGCACAGATTGTAATTGAAGATCTAGTAGCTCGACAGGTATGAATTATTCCTTTTATATTATTTCGTTTTTCTTTAAGTAAGTCAACTTAGTCAACTTCATTATATCACAGCGTGATATCGTTTTGTTTCCAAAGTGTAGCAGCTAGGTATTGATAATAATAATATTGCCAATGAGAGACCCCATTGTTAAGTGGTTCCTTTCGTTGATATGAAAACTGTTTCCACTTAAATATAAAAATAAACGCACGCTTTTCATGTGGCTTTCGCCACTTTAGTATTATTTGTCATTGAACAGCAGTCTCAACGCGATATCAAGTAGCCACTCACGCTTTTGTTTTTTATGTGTATAGTATGTATGTACATGTAACAATATATGTCTCTGGTTTTACAGGAAGAACCTACAGAGGTTATTTGTCGACCCTGTTGGCAACGGGCTGAGCGTCGGTACCTTCGTCACCAACGTGAAGTGGATGAACCTGACGTTGCAGACGAAGAAGTCAACGCCGTGCCTCATGTTTCACCAACTATTTTGCCCGGGTTTTACCGTACCGGTAATTCGGCAAATACGTGTGTGTTTCAACATTGTGAAAATACGACGAGACACAGAATACCCGATTACATAATATTACGAGTTCTTTGCCGCTACAGTGTGATCATAACTGAAAATAGTCGTGTATGCAACGAACACCTGGAACGAGGTGAATGGCATTTACTTGCCATGCAAGATTTAATTGAAGAATTTAATGCAGCTCAAATCATTAGTGCTATGAGATTATTAGTAAGCCACGTCGCCACAGAGGTTTTAGATTTTGAACATTATGAATCAATGAATGATAAGGAGTTTCATGACTTCACTGGGTTGACTATTGAACAGTTTACTGATTTATTAGCCAACACTCCTAGCCTAAATCAAAGACGAAACAAAAAAACTATTCTAGCAGCTTTGTTAGTAAAACTCCGAACCGGCGACTCTAATGTACGGCTAGGTTATATTTTTAAAACCAGTGAAGCCACTTTCTCAAGGATGCTCCACACTGGACGAGAAGCACTGCTGCAGGACTTTGTTCCTATTCACTTAGGCTTTGACCACATGACCCGGGAAGATGTAGCGCGGAGGAACCTTATGATTCCCGAAAGAATTTTTGGAAACCCTGAAAGTCCTCTTGATGAAAGAAACGCCATAACAATTATCGATGGCACGTACATTTATATACAAAAAAGTTCAAACTACTTTTTTCAAAGGAAATCCTACAGCAGCCATAAGTTCCGAAACTTATTAAAACCGTTTCTGTTTGTTTGTTGTGACGGGCACATCATAGAAGTTGCTGGTCCATACGCTGCTACTTCTTCCGATGCGCAAATAATGATGAGTATTGCACAAAACGAAAATGATCATGGCGACGGATTATTTCAATGGTTTTACCGCAATGCCGACATATTTATATTGGACCGAGGGTTCAGAGATGCAATTTCCACCCTTGAAGGACATGGATTCACCGCAAAGATGCCGGAGACTAAACTTCCTGGGGAAACGCAACTCACAACGGAGCAAGCGAATAAGTCGCGACTTATCACTATTTGCCGATGGGTCGTGGAAGTCATAAACGGTCGCTTCAAGAGAGATTTTCGCCTACTGAGACACGTCAACATCAATATAACATTGCACAATATGATTCAATACTTTAGAATCGCTGCTGCATTAATAAATGCCTATCATGTGTTGATAGTGGATAACGTTCATGCTACTGATTTCCTTCAAATAATAAGTGAAAGAATAAATATACCTAATACACTGGGAGATCTTGTTGCCAGACACAATTTAAACAGAAGACGAACACAGTTCCAACCTATGTCAGCGGATATGGCAGATTTTAATGATTTTCCAACGCTGACTGAAGAAGATTTAATACTGTTCAGCCTTGGTGTATACCAGCTCAAACAAGCAAAAAGCTATTACGGAGAGCATCTTCAGCCCGATGGAGCTTTTATCATTGAGCTCGGCGGTGGAATTCCTCTCGAAATAGTCAGGGAACTTGAAGGGGAAAACTTGTGGATTATAAGAGGACGAATACAATCCCGACACATCCAAGCCAAAAAATACTATGTGTACATTGCACTAGATCGGACAGCAAATGGTCGTCGAGCATTAGCTCATTATTACTGTACATGTAATATCGGCAAGAGAACCATCGGATGCTGCTCTCATACCATGGCCATAGTCTGGTATATGGGTAATGCTAGACATGATCCTTACCTCACCCCACCTGCAATAGGATTAGATAATGTGATGGTCAGATTAGGAGACGTATAATTATGTATGCCCTATATTTTTTTAATAAACAGTATTCTACTCGTACAATTGAATGTTGTTTTATTTGTTCTTTTTTATCTAAATAAGATAAATGATTTAATATAAAAAATAACAAAAACAAATGAAAAATATATGAAAAAAAAAAAATCACAGTTTATATTTATTTTTATTAGCCAACATGAGAGCCACTTTGTTGTATTTTGATAGCTTGTAACAACATAACCATGGGGCGCACAGAGTTGATGTCATAGTAAAAAAGTACAGGAATTATGTGTTCTATCCGAATAATATACTTTTTTTTTCTGGCCGGCCCTTTCACTTTTTGGTCCAAAATGAATGATCTCCTTTACAACATATTGCGTGTAACGCCTCGATGGTCGAATGGCTAAGCTAACTTTAAATCAGATCCTCAAAGAATTCGAATGGCCCTTATGTTTATTTCATAGTGACAATATAATCCTTAACTCGGTTAAGGACATATGTATACAATACATCTTTCCAGATGCACATTCCAGAAAAGTGGTCTCTCGAACGGTGCAGCCTCTGCACACGAAAATTAAATATCTACGTAGTGAGATCTCACGATTACGTAAGAAAAGGCAGCCATTTCAGACGAGGCTGGCATGTGCAGAAAAAATGTCAAAAAATGTAGAATTCCAGACGGTTTTAAAAAAATTTAAGAAACCAGCTCAACTTTTCCTTTAAATGCAGCGACAAGTTTCAAAAGCACCAAAAGGACGACGTTTTACGACAGATGAGAAAGTTCTTTCTTTGTCTCTATTCAAAAAGAGCCCTAAAAGTTATGCACTTTTACGAAAATATTTCAGTCTGCCCTCGGCTAAAGCAATAAAAAGGTTGCTGAGTGAAATTAAATTGACAGAAGGAATTAACCCGATTATTTTTAATAAAAATATAAAAAAACTGTGCTCCACACAGATGTAACAAATCGATTGTGCACACTTATATTTGACGAAATGTCTCTGACATCTCAGCTATTTTACAATTCGGCTAAAGATGTCTTTGAAGGCTTTGCCTCTTAACTAAAATGCTTTTGCAGACCATGTGTTGGTATTCATGATTAAAGGCGTAAAGCACAACTTTAAGCAGCCCGTTGCTTATTATTTCACCTCAGGGTTGAAAAAACTGGAGCTGAAAACTTTAATAAAAGTGGTTATTAAAAACGTTCAAAATACAGGTCTTGTTATAGTGTCGACCGTATGCAATCAAAGCGCTACCAATGTTGGCGCCATAACAGAACTGGTGGATGACAAAAAACCATCATTTTTGAGATGCGGAAAGGAGTGGCGCCACAAAGTGACGAAAAGAATCCGCAACAATTACAATAACAACAATACAAAAGACATGACATACTCTGTCAATAATGTAGAGAAAGTAGTGTAATGGGAGCACTACCAAAAGCTGTATGCTGCTGATAAAACTTATGGAGAGCTTCGACTTCTGAACAAACTCACTGAAGAACATATAAACCCTGAGAAAATAAATAAAATGAGTCAATACGGCAACCCAATCTTTAGGCACAGCGTAGCTGAACACCTTATTGCACGGGGAGATCTACCTGAAGAATGTCGGGCACTAATTGAAATAACATTGTTATTAGATAAGTTATTCCATAGCCTTAATGTTAATAGCTTCAATATTCCTAATGGAAAGATTTATAAAGGGCTAGTTAAAAGGCACTCTCCGCACCATCAGTTGTGGAAAGACGCTAAATTTATTTTCAAATTTTTGAAATTTAGAACAACTAAATCTAGCAATAATAAAGTCCGAACGATCGAAACTACAGTACCATCTGTGAAAAATTTTATTAAAATCATTGAAGGAATGGAATCAATATTTAAAGTCTTTCATTCGTTCTTTCATGATGCATTGTTAACAAGAAATTTTAATCAGGACCCAGTCGAAAACTTCTTTAGGAACATTAGATGCTATGGAGCGAGAAATAACGCTCCAAATGCTGTTGCTTTCGAAGGCGCGTGTAAAGCTTTGCTGTTAAATAATTACAGCACACAGTACAGTACTCAATCCAGCAAAGCAATTTGTGAAGAAGACGCTAAATGTCTGCAGACATTAGATTTTTTTAACATAGAAACCCTTACCTTCTTATGTTTCCATTGAAGTTAACACTAACATTAATTTTAATTAAGATGTTTTAACGCCTGTTGAGAACAGTAATGACAGAAAATAACAGATGCTGGTCAAAAAAATTATGTATGTGGCGACCCCATGTGTAACAAAATGTTTAAAAAATGTAATTAAATCATGTAAAACATGTAGATAGATGGGAGAACTTGATTGATACAGAAAATAAAAATGATTCATTTATAAAGGCTAAAGAATACTGTAATAAGAAATGGCTATGTTATCCCAACAAAGAATTAGAAACTTGTTTCCATGACCTTCAAATGATAATAACAAATACTTTAAAAAAATATGTTCCCAAAAGTAATATTAAAAAAAATATTATTGCGATTGCTGACATGCTAGTAAACTGTCCATTTAAATGTGATAACCACAAAGATAATTTAAAAAAATATTTTATAAATTCTTTAAATGTAATTCTACACAGCTGGTGCAGGTCGATCAATCGAATTTTGACCGGAAAAATTTCATATGATGGTGAGGATGAGACGAAAATTGCTGCACAATCTTATTATAATTGGAATAAACATAATAAAAATAAAAAATCATAAAACTTGTGACTTTCTTTTGATATTTTTCTTTACGAGAAGCTCTTTCTAAGCTTTTTTAAAACTGTCATGTTGTCTTTTTTCCGTAGGTAATATACTCTATTGAAAAAAAAAACTTAACCTAACCTAATTTTGGGAATATTATCTATGTGAAATAAGTAAACCCCCTTGTCTAACGCTCAGCTTGGGGGCAAATAGTGATCTAAGTTTAAGTTTTTATAATTTTGTGAAGAAATAAGTAGTGTTTTTTCTTTAAAATTATAAAAAAACCTTTTTCATGTCTTCTAATATTTTTTTTATCTATGGTTATTTCGTTTTTTTTTGGTAGTTTTATTGAAATAAATAATGCCTAAAGCATTGAAAAGTGACGCCAGGAACATTATTTTGAAAGTGTTAGCTTTTACGCAGGAGGAAAAACGTCTCAAACTGCCATTAATACCATTTAGTTTTATGTTTCTAAAGTATATGTATTATATTAATGTATTGTATTAATTGTGCTTTAAAATATTTTTAGTTTAATTGTTCTATTCTGATAAATTTCGGGCAGAATAATTTATTTATTTATTTATAGGTACACAGACAGATTACCATCAATACAATCTATAGTTTTCTTTAACGTTGTGAAATAATCATTTTTTTATTTATTAAAGCTATGTCTGTCGTTTTGCTTCCTGCCTATATATATGTGTGTTCTATTTTGCAGGTGTTGGTGAGCGGTTCGTACGAAAGTTGGTTAAAGAAAAAGAACAGGCTGATGCAACGGGCTCAAAAATTTCTACTCCGGGGAAAAAAAGAGAAAGAACAAAGGGAAAGATCGAAATAGATAATTTTGACATCGGTGTTATAAGAAGAAAAAATCATGAATTTTATACCACAAAGAAAGAAATATCGACCATCTCAAAACTACTTAATGTTTTACGACATGAAATAAATTTTATCGCGAGTCGTGAAACCCTGAGAAAACTAGTTCGTAAAATTGGTTTTCGGTACAAGAAAACGCAATCAGATAGGAAAGTCCTCATTGAACGTAATGATAATTATATCTGCATTGCGGGCAACTTATCTGCATAAAATTAAACAGAACGAATGCGGTGAAAAAAAAACCCGTAATTTATTTGGATAAAACTTATATTCACTCATCACACACCGCTGGACGTTGTTGACAAAGCAATGACGTTGACGGTGTTTTGAATCCTGTTTCAAAAAGAAACAGATGGATAATAAATAGTACATACAGGTGGAGAAACAGGGTTTGTCGAGAACGCTTTACTTGTTTTTAAATCAAACACAAAAAGTGGTGATTACCACGACGAGATGAACAATACAAATTTCAAAAAATGACGAGACTATAATTGTGATGGACAATGCGCCTTACCACAGTATTTGTGTTAACAAATGCCCGAATACAAACTACAGAAAAGCTGATATGCAGAATTGGCTCACGGAAAATAATGTGGAATTCGAGGAAAGCTACACTAGACCCCAGCTGTTCGAATTGATAAAGAGGTACAAACGACTAACGACGACGAACGTACTGTGGCGTACGAAATTGATAATTTGTTAAGAGATAATGGTCACACTGTCCTAAGATTGCCCCCTATCACTGCGATCTAAAACCAATAGAGATGATCTGGAGTTCAATGAAACGCCATGTTGCAGAGCATAATATTGGAAAATCAAATGCTGAAATGCCGCAGTTAGTCGAAGACGCTTTTAACAGAATGTCACCTGAAGAGTGGCAAAAACACACCATTATTTTCAAAATGCAATAATGAGTGGTGGTGGTGGTGTGGTGCATGTGTTACATCTATTTTGAGATTTACACATATGTGTGTTATGAAACCCAAACAGTTTTTACAAAAGGAGTGCTGATTTACAATAATGAAGCGAGCTTAAGGATCTTTTTAAAAAAAAAATTCACATTTTAATAAAGGATGAGAATAGTTGGAATTGCATACTTTGCAGAAGTGCGATTGTATTTGGGGTTGAATGTTAGAATTATTATTTTGATTGAAAGCAAGTGCATTATTATAATTTGAGTTGAGCGTGGAATGATTGAGTGGATTTTTGTGTATTTTTATTATCAAATTGTTTATTTTGCTGCGTGTAAGAAGATTGAATGGGAGTGCGGAGCGTTTGAATTTTATTCTGTTCTTAAGAAAATTTTTAACATCTGTAAATGTAGATATATCAGTTTGTTTATGCATCTGTTCAAATAGGTTAATTGTATCCTTGTCCAACTTAGAAAGCGCTACATGAGTTATAATAAAATCTGATAAATCTTTTATGTCTAAGCGACGGAGTGCGGCATCAGCAGAACAAAAATTGTCCATGAAATATTTAATAGATTGATTTGGTTTGAGTTTAAGCATTTGCTCCAAGTGCATTGAGCCTTGAATACGAATATCTTGGTATTTATCTAAAAGAGTATGCCAAATTATTTTACAGTTTTCTGCTGTAGCGGTGATACCTGAGCAAACGTTAAGAGCTTTGCCCGAGAGGCAGCCAATTAAATATTGTATTTTTTCAATATCAGACAAACTAGAATTTGTGTGTATGAGACTGTGGAAATTTTCATAAAAAACAGGCCATTTGTTTGGAGTGCCATCAAAACCTGCCAACTGAAGCGGGGGCAATTTTTTGTTAAAATGATCAAGTTCCCTTTTTTTGTCACTAAGCTGCTGTTTCAAATAAGATTCTGTTTGTTTTATTTGACAGAATATCTCATCAAATGCGTTCAATTAATGGTAATTAGGCTTTGCCTTAGGATTGACAGTAATTTGTTCAAGAAGGAGATCATCTAAAGTATTCATGAAATCTGAGCGTATTTGGTCAATAGATTGCGTTCTTGCGAGAAATTGAGCAAGGGTCAGTCAATACAAGGGTCAGAAACCTTTAGGCTTAGGTCATAAATCTGTTGAGCAATGTGAAATAAACTTCGTTTCTTTTGAAAAATTATTTTTCTGGAGAATGATAATTTTGGGTGAGTCTGTAATAGAAGAATAGTCTTCATCGGTTGTTTTAGGTCCTTTAGCCATGATGGACTATAAATTGTATAATAAGCGGGAGCGAAATACGAATACCTATGTGGGTAGGTTGATAAATAAGTACCTACACAGATGCGCGAGCGTTGAAATACAAAATTCAATATTAGTTTAAATTACTAATGAAATGCGGAAATATTAGCGTAAACAAATAATGTATATTATGAATGAATGCGGTCTAATAGGATTCTAAAGAGAAATAATAGGTATTTAGTGCGGTGCGTTTGGATAAAATATTTGAAAGCGCGTGATAGCCGCGGTCCGTTAATGTAAACACTATACGATATTATATATAACATAACTATAGTTTGTATGTAAGGAATATTGTAATGAGTACGAGTAAACCAGTCCTATTGAGACAGCCCTAAAGTCTTGACGTTTCTTTTACTACTCCTTTTTATCATCAGAAGTGGGATATTGATATCGGTTTAAAACACGTCCACAATTCGTGATAAACTTTATATTATTAAATAACTATTAATAGTTAAGAATAAAAGTACTTTGAATAATAAGTGAACATTTATATTAGTGTTATTATTAAAAAAAACAATAGACTTTGAATAATACTGACTGTGAAAACCGTGTATAAAGTTTAAAAATATTTTGTAAAAATGAATCGTAAAAATAAAAAAAATCAAAACCAAAGCAGTGGTACAAATACGAGTGATGTATCCGTGACTTTAGTGCCGGGGTATGGTGGATCGACTAGCAAAGCAATTGCATTACCAACGTTCAACCCAAGTATTGGAGCTATCGAAGCTCAGGAATGGTGTGCTGAAGTAGAGGCTTTAGCCACTAAAAATAAATGGGATGATGTCGAAACAATTGCAAGGTGTGTACCATTTTTGGCGGGCCCAGCATTAGAATTATATAAGGAGTGGACACCCTTAGAGAGGACTTGGCCTATTCTGAGAGAAGATCTGAAAATTACCTTTCCAAAATGTCGAGATTTACATCGAGACTTCAAAATTGCCGCTAACATGAGCAGCGATCAATTTGATACAGTTTCAATATATGCAGCTAAAAAACATCGTATTTTGAAACAGCTGAGACTAAACTTTAGTGAAAGTGAGATATTGGAACTCATAACAGGGGGCATCACAGATCCTCATGCGAAGTCCATAGCTAGCAGTGCAGAGTCATTATCTATATTGTATGAAAGGCTTGCTCGCTATATGCCAGTTTCGCTGTGTTGGAAATTTTAATGATTCTTCTGATACGACAGTGCCTTTCAAAAGACCAAGATACACAAAAGAATTCAAGCGTTGCCATCGCTGTAATAGGCTGGGACACTTACAAAAGGAGTGTCGTACTAGTGTTCATAAGTTGCCTATGAAAGTGAATACAACTGATATACCTTCAACAAGCAAATACACTCACGAGAACGTTTCCGACTCGTCATGTACTTTTTGCCGGAAGAAAGGCCATACTTCCGACCACTGTTGGACGAAACAAAGACTGAATCAAAACAAAGACAAAAGGGTCAAGGATATTAATGCTAGTGGACAGGTATGTACAACTGCTGTAATAATTAATGGCAAATTGATTTATGTATTAATTGATAGCGGTGCGTCATGTTCTCTAATGAAAGAAAGTATTGCAAGAACTATTGGAGCTCAATGCCATCCTTTAATGACGTATTTACGAGGAATTTCAAATGAAACATTGATTTGTTACGAAATGACCAGTGTAATTATTGAATTTGAAAATATTGCACTGGAAGTCGATTTTCGAATCGTTTTAGACAAAGAGATTCGGTATGATGCAATCGTGGGCCGTGACGCAATTACTTCTCCAGATATTATGTTTATCACTTCTCTGAATGGAACTATAATAACAAGACGCCGAACAACAAGTATGTATTCCGATACCAAGAATCCGGCGTCGACATTAGAGAATGTTTGTACTTATGACGACTTAATAAATGACTCTGTGAAGCAAGTACCGAACAAAGCTCAAGCGAAGCTGCGACATTTATTGTATAAATATCCTAGCCTAATAACTGTGGAGAATAACATTCGTGAGATAAAAACAGCCGTCATGAATATACGCACAACGACAAACGATCCCGTTGTTTATAATCCTTATCGCATGTCGGCAATTGAGCGGGACATAGTGCGAGCAATAATAGAGGAACTGTTAAAGAATAACATAATAAGAGAATCAAGCTCACCGTATGCGTCACCGACTACATTAGTAAAAAAAAAGGATTCCAGCGATAGATTATGCGTAGACTTTCGTGCCTTAAATAAAGTAACTGTGAAAGATAGGTATCCCTTACCCCTGATTGATGATCAGTTGGATAGATTGGGAAATGCTCGATACTATAGTTCCCTGGATATGGCTTCTGGGTTTTACGGGATCCCAATAGAACAAGAAAATGGTTCTGTCGAGAAAACGGGTTTTGTGACTCCAGATGGACATTATGAGTGGTTACGAGTTCCCTTTGGACTAAGCAATGGACCTAGCACATTTCAAAGGGCAGTAAATAAGGCATTAGGAAACCTTAAACATACCATAGCTCAGGTATATATCGATGACGTCATAATATCATCAATCAGCATAGAAGAAGGCTTAGCAAGACTGGACCTGGTGTTGAAAGCGTTAGATGATGCTGGATTTACACTTAATTTAAAGAAATGTAAGTTTTTAAGAACAGAAATTGAATATCTAGGGAGAATAATCTCTGAAGAAGGAATTCGTCCAGGAGAAGCCAAAGTACACGCCCTGAAGCATTCTCCAGTTCCAAACAACATAAGACAAGTGAGACAGTTGATGGGACTCGCTGGGTATTTTCGCAAGTACATACCAGAATTTGCTACAAAAACGGCGTGTATAACAAACCTCTTACGTAAAGATACACAATTTCAATGGTCTGCGGAATGTGAAAAAGCTCGAAGATATTTAATTGAACATTTGTCAACTCGACCATTACTTGTAGTATTTGATCCAAATCGCGAAACAGAACTGCATACTGACGCAAGTAGTATAGGGTTTGGCGCTATATTATTTCAAAGACATAATAAAGATCTCCGCGTAGTGTCTTATTACAGCAAACGAGCCTCTCCTGAAGAATCTAAATATCATAGTTACGAGTTAGAGACACTCGCTATAATAAATGCATTGAAACACTTTCGAGTGTACCTCTTAGGAATAAAATTTAAATTAGTCACAGATTGTAATGCTGTGAAAGCAACATCTACAAAAAGAGATTTATTACCTAGAGTTGCTAGATGGTGGTCTTATATACAAGATTTTGATTTCAAGATTGAATACCGAAAGGGTAGTAACATCCAGCACGTTGATTTCCTTAGCAGAAATCCACCTCAAAATGTTGTTGAGGAGGTGGAAGTGAATGACCAAATAACCTGGCTTGAAGCAACACAAAAACAAGATCCAGAAGTAAAAGAATTCATAAGAAGAATTCAAGAAAACCCTGACGGCTTAAAAGAATACTGCTTGAAAAATGGAATATTGATGAGATTTTTCGAAAAAGAAAACAAAATTCTTTATTATGTTCCTTCATCAGTTCGATTTAATTTGATAAGACTATATCATGATGAGCACTGTCACATCGGCGTAGACAAAACCATTGAAGCATTGAAGGCTAAGTACTGGTTCCCTAAAATGACATCATTTGTACGAAAGTATATCGGACACTGTATCGTCTGTCTATCAGCAAAGCGCCCTAGTGGACCAAAACAAGGCTTACTTCATCCTATTGAAAAACTACCAATACCATTTCACACCATCCATGCTGATTGCACGGGACCATTTGGCACAGTGAATGATCATTATCGGTATATACTAATATTGGTAGACGGTTATACAAAGTTTGTCTTGTTGATACCTATTGAAAATCTTACAAGTTCTGTACTAGTGAAGGCTCTGGAACCACCACTCAGTTTATTTGGTACCACAAAAAGATTAATAACAGACAAAGGAACAAATTTTTCAAGTAGAGAAACTAAAGAACTTCTCAAAAAAATGGATATAGAAGTACATTATATCGCTACAGGGACAAGTAGAGCTAATGGGCAAGCTGAGAGATACGTGGCAACAGTTTTAAATTTATTGGCATGTGAAGTAGGTCGTGGGTCAGAATGGTCGAGCGTACTATGGAAAGTACAACTATCCTTAAATACCACGATACAAAAAAGTATAGGCTGTACGCCTATCGAATTACTTACCGGAATTCGCTCAGAAATACCTGCCATACGTCGCATAAATGCAGAACTCCCAGAAATTGAGTCGCCTGTAGATATACATCAATTGCGAGTAACTGCAGAGGAACGGCTTAGAAATAATGCCCTAAAAACGAAGCAAAGATTTGATAAAATGCGAAGAAATAATATGCAACTCAATGAAGGTGATATTGTTTACATTCAACAACAAAGAACGAGACTATGTAAGCTAGACCCACGTTACAATGGACCATTTACAATCGAAAAATGTTTGCCAAAAGATCGATACAAGGTCAAAAATGTGGAGAAGAAAACTATACAAATTGTAGCCAAAGACCGAATAAGATTGTGGAATCGGGAGGCAGGAGAAAATGCCGAGGCCATGATAGCCTAAGTATACATATAGTATGTATGGTAATATACTATAATATATAAACAAAGTATATAGCGTAAGCAGCTTTAAATAAAGTGTGCTAGCACCGCAATTACAAAAATAAAATAATAGCGTGAGCGACTTTTAAAAGAAATAAAGTGCGCTAGGACCCGCAATTCAAACAAAATAAAAAATACGAAACCCTGAAAGTGGGTGTCAAAACAAAAAAAAAAGGGATAACTACTTAGCGCGAGCAACTTGTGTTATCATAAGTGTGCCTGGACCGCACAGACAAACAACAACAAAAAATGTGTATAGCGGTAGCGGGTCAATGACCGCGCTAGAACCGAGACAAATGTGTATAGCGGTAGCGGGTCAATGACCGCGCTAGAACCGAGACAATTAAGTAGTCCCAAAAATGTAAACAAATGAGACAAAGCATAGTGTGCTTGTCGTTGAAAATAATAATAATTAAAAAAAAATATATAAAAAGGGGACTTCGTATATATTATATAATCTTATTTTTGTATGTACTGATATGTCTTTCAACATTTCAGGTAAACAAAAACTGATGCTTCGAGAACGAATCATGTGCAGGAAGGCCGTGATAGCCGCGGTCCGTTAATGTAAACACTATACGATATTATATATAACATAACTATAGTTTGTATGTAAGGAATATTGTAATGAGTACGAGTAAACCAGTCCTATTGAGACAGCCCTAAAGTCTTGACGTTTCTTTTACTACTCCTTTTTATCACGCGCGTTGAGAAATGGGGTCGGGGCCGCGGCGAATGAAATGCGTAGATACCTATGAGATTTACTAGAAAAAGCGATTGATTTGCGTAATAAATTGTAATATAAACAATGAGTAAAGTGTGGGAGTTGTTATGAGGATCGAATTAGGATCCAGGTGGAAGGACCAAGACTTGGAAGGAAGATAAATACCTGTCTTTTTACTTTTGGTGGTCGCTGGTGGGTAGCCTCTTCATCCAGTATTTTGTGGAGCCAGGATCCGATGCACTTTTCAGGAACAACATCACTTTCTTTGCGGTTTTATATTTTTGAATCATCCATCTCGCATGCGGCGCGCTCGGACCGAACCATAGATTGTATCGTTTTTTTGACAGCCTAAGTCGATATAATAAATTCATAGTAAGAATAGGTAATATATATTTAATCGTCTCTTAGAAGAGACGATTAAATATTAATATTAAAAAGAAAGTGCAGAAAGTAGACTTTCTGCACTTTCATTTAAGTCGAGTGGCAATGGCAAACTCACCATTGTCTTTCATTCAGCTGTTATGTTGCTATTTAATTGGAGCAATATCACATATTCCATTTTATTTACTACATAATTATTACAAGAATAGCGTACAACGCGATATTCTAAAACGTTATACTCAATAACACAACTAGAGTAAACTAGGACTTTATTGAAAAAATGGCTTATTTATACAAAAATATAAATGTTTGTCCAAACAGTGACTTCAGATAAACAAAGTACATTTTTCACCAACATATACAGGATATTTTTTTGTAATGGTCTGCATGATTATTAAATTATCCAGTAACTTGATTAAGATCTACGGATTTTTTCAAGTAAACCTAAAATTGTTTCAATATATCCACAGAAATACCAATATCCAAAGAGGTTGCTGGCGGCCAGGACACGTGTGACTTACAAATGTGCATACAAATGCCTCTTTTTCTCAGATTCAAAATGATGTTTGTGTGATGTTGACAAAATAATATTTAACTAAATAATGCTTAAATAGTTTTTTATGAATAAGGGGGTTAATTATTAACTTTAATTTGTTATTTTATTTTTCATTAAATATTTCTATTGTGACTTCACATCAAAATAAACAATTCACAGCCCTAGTGGCTTAGTAACCTCTGTATACTTACATTTATGATCACTACTGCTTACTTGCGCGCCTGACTTCACTAATATAAGTATTTAATTTACTGCTGCATGACAAATTGAGGATAACAATTTATGATTAGTATCAGTAACAACACAGACAAGATCTAGATCGGATAGACTTTGGATCTTTTCATTTTGACCACACTTTTTTGTCACACGTTGTATTCAGTGTGTCTGGGTTAGAAGTAGCGTACGGCGGATGGTCTAATAATTGTATGTTTTCTTGCTCTAAAAACTCTTTTGTTCTGTGCGCGGTGTGAGAACTCGCATTGTCTTGATGGAGGATGATGCGGCGGTTGCAGTTTTCTTTACGGAGTTCAGAAACGACCTGTGGCAAAAAAAATGCTAGCATACCATTCTTCATTAACCGTTCTTTGTCCCTCAAGAGGAATAGTCGCAACATGGCTGGTTTTGGAGACAAACGTGGCCACCATTTTTTTTGCAACACTCCGTGAACGAACAATTTTTGTTGGCTTTAACTCATTTTCGAACACCCAAACTCGTGACTGGTTTTTTGTTTCGGGTTCGTACGCGTATATCCAGGATTCGTCACGTGATAAGATGTTGTATACAGCATTTGAGGATCCTGCGTGGAATCTTTCGAGAGTTCTGACACACCAAGTAACGCGAGCCGCTTTTTGCTCTTCACAGAGCGAATGCGGTATCCATCGGGAAAACAACTTTTTTACACCTAATTGTTCATGCAAGATTATTTGTATTTGACTCATGCCAATGTCTAAAGTTGCCTGAATTTCGCGGTATGTCACATGTCGATCTTCCTCAATCAGCTTACGCACAGTATCAACGTTTTCTTGGGTGACTGCAGTTTTTGGACGACCTTGACGGGGATCATCACTGAGCTTGACACGTCCACGTTGAAATTCAGCAAACCAGCGATAAATTGTGGTTTTGGATGGAGCTTCATCACCAAATGCAGAAATCATCCGGACAACACACTGTTTTTGTGATAAACCACTTCGAAAGTCATAATAAATCATCGCTCTTGAATTTTCTCGAGTCAATTCCATTTTCTCAACGACTAAACAAGTTTGACAAAACTTTGTGACAAGACCGAGAATCTTTTTTTAAATAAATAAATGGTATTCGATTTTTAAAACCTAGGAGTTTTCAATTAAAAAGATTTAAATATGACAGGAACAGTGGTAATATTCCATTCCCGATACTTCTAGTGCAGCCCTCGTATACTCAATTTTGTCGAGAAAAACACCCTCTATTCATAGCCCCGATGAAATGGCCGCCATTAAAATTTTTAGATTTTATTTTTACTGGTGAGGCCGAAAAAAAGCAATATCTCTGGATCTGGAGGTGCTACTTTTCTTTTTTTTTCAGATTTGACCTAGACTATCTTACCTACATTAATGATCACTTAAAATGTGCTTATAACATCACTGTTAGAGACTATTATACAATAGACAATTTTAGGTGCTATGTAATCATTAATGATAATTGACAAATGCGCACATTTAAAAACAATATCCTGTATGAATAGTGACTTAAAAACATTTATAAGAGCACTCGCCCACGTTCGATAATCAATGACCAATTTTTTAATCGGTGAACGATTTTTTTTATTGGTGAAATTGAAACGTAAGGGATTTTACGTAGTAACGCACACACGTCCAACAAAAAATCGGTCACAAAATCGGTACTGAAACCTCGGCGAAATAATCAGTTTGATTATCGGTCTTACAAAAAGACCGGGCGAGAGACTTAAAAGAGCAGTTCCGCCACGTCTTGATAAATGTCCACATATATAGTACATAGTTATTAAAGTTCGGGATCGATTATATGACACTTATCAGGAAGTGGTAAAACCGGCGATAAACATTTAAAATTACAAAAACTCCATGTAACCTTAATTGTTATATAACACACACTTTATCACCATCACTTTTTACTGAATTGTAGCTTGGGCAGATGTCGTATGTTAATTATTGTTTAAATCACGTTCAAAAACTTCGCTGCTTCACTAATTGAGAGTGCCTAGTGCGAGTTTCATTTGCCATTCAATCACGTTAACGAAAACGAGTATTTGTTAGACATAAGCAGCGCTTTCTTTATGCATGCGCATGATTAAAGGTAAAAAATAAAATCGCACCTTGAAAACAAGAGCTAAATAAACAAAAAATGCTAATATTAAAGCGCCATCTAACTAACTTGCAAGAAAAAGTTTCTAATGCGAAGACTTTCATAGTTTTTACTATAAGACGCTAGTGTCACTTTATAGTTTTGGGTCATTTGTCGAAATAGTTATAGTTCAATCAACGGGGCTTTTGTAACCCGAATAATTCCTCTGCCTCTGAAATTTGGCATGTGATGAAGTTAGGTAACACAGATTACAGATGTACATAATCCAACAAAATTGGTTACGAGAAGTTAAGTATTTTTACCAAAACATGAAAATCGCTTATAACTCTCTGTGAATATTTCTTCAGGCTGAAATTCTTTCTGTATACGTATGTATGTACTAGTTAGAATAAGTATGTCAAAGAATCCAACATTATTTCCATTTCAGAGAACCCCAAATTTAACTTTTAACATTTTCCACTATATCTTCTACTGAAAAATTGCTCCGTTCATTATTATTTTTTAATATGTTTTTATATCTTTAAATACATAGCTTTGTTTAGTAATCCAATAAATTTTCCATTTTAAACATATTTTTTTGATTTTTACCTAATTACGTAATGTGAAAAATTACTCCGTCCATTTTTATACCTTTACTTATTGTAATAGTCATATTATTTTATATTTAAACAGATTTATCAATAATCCAACAAATTTTCGAACGTTTACTATTTTTTACGAAATTATTATGTTCGCTAAGTTATCTTGACCGCTCGGAGCTGCTTTGCCCGCACTTGTCACGCAATTCTAAAGATAAATCTTATACGCACAGCACAGAGAATAGACAACGTTGTACAACGGGGCGCTAAGAAATTAGCTTTTAGAAGGAATATTTATTAATGCGTTTCGATCACTTCTGGAAAACGCCACGAGGGCCATCGTTGAACATATACCGTACTTAGAAAATTGCAATCAACCTCCTGAAGTATGTCTATTACAAGTATTTATTATGCAGGCCACTTAGTATTTGTTGTTCTTTATTTAAAGTGACTATCACCCACTTGCAAGAAGCTTCACATTAAGCCTTCTTTAGTTAATGCCACTTTATCACTACTGAAATCATTAAAATAATGATTTCGTTACTTTGTTGCATCAAACTACTTTAGGCTAAAAACTTGATCCTTTAACTAATGAGAGCATACATACATTGTTGCCAATAATAAATTTAAAAAATGAATGGAATGAACGAGTGGTTGCGTTTTGTTTTGAAAAGTATTCAATAATTGTGTTTAAATTGGCCGAAAACAAGCCGTGTCTGACACATAGATGGTTTGATAACTTTGACATTGTTCTTTCAAATACTTTGGACGTGAAAGTCGCGTTAAACTTTTATTATTTTGTTAGTGAAAATGTCTAAAAAACGGAATAAAAAAACGTGAACGAGGTGCAAACTATACTTCTGGCTGCCTTGTGTGAGTTTTGTTTACTATCCGTATTCATTCGATTACGTTTACGAAAACGAAAATTAGTATGGCATTGAAGCAGCGCCTCCTGGCGACATACGAGAAGAGTTACCATTTTGCCATACAAATTCTCGTTTTCATTTACGTTATCGAATGGCGAATGAAACTCGCACTTGGCACCCTGAAGAAAAAGCACTATTGGCTGATCTCATAAAACAGTAAGTTTTATAATTTTGTACTGATTTACTTTGTTTTCTAGATATAAGTAAATACGTTATTGAAAATAAAAGAACGGGGACAATATTTATCAACAAAAAGAAAGAGGCCAGGATTGAAATTACTAGAAAATACAACAGCAACTCTACGACAGGGAGCAGAGGGACAGAACAATTAAAATCTCTATACGATAACATGAAGTAGAAAGCTCGTAAAAACGTGCACCGAGCCAGGCCAGCGTGCAATCCCTTATTTTTAGTGATGCATTATTGAACATTGATGGAAAAATATCTTTTTCTGCTGCATTTCAGCTAATGAGCCCCCAATGCTGTTGATCTTCACATGGGCGCAGTCAAGAGCTCCTGCCACACGTGGAAACCCATCAATGGCATAAATATCTTCAGCTACTACTCGGAGCTCGTTTCTTTCAGGCATTTTGATATAGGTTGTGAAGTTTAATGCAGCCAACTTGCGAGACACCTTTTGTACGGTCTATATTCGCCAGATCAGCTAGCACCATCTGGAAGGACTCCGTCGCGAAGAACCGCAAACAGATCAGAAGCTGTGTAAGACCACAAATGGCCTTACTCCTCAGGGTCTGTGGCTCCAGATTGAGGCGGCCTCGAAGCTGCAGCGCTGCCTTTGAAATTCGGTAGCACAGCCGGAATTCTTCTCCGTCAAGTTTTTCGAATAAATTTATTCTGTCTGGGATCTGGCGGCGAGGAACATCTTCTGGTTCCAATAACGACGATAGGCTGATCAACGACATATTCAGCAAAAATACAAAATAAACACGACGTGAAATTAGTTTAATGGCCCGTCGTCGACCCATTAAAAATTTTAACCTCTAAGGGCGAGGCCCCATTAGTGCGTTGCGCTGCGTTGCGTCGTCGCAGCATCGTCGCTGCGTCGGTTTCCATATATTTTTTACGACATGACCCATTAGACCGTAGCGTCGTCGCGCGAGACAACGAGTGTCGCCAACCATTAAGATGACGCCAATCATAAACAAGTCACTCCTTGAAGAGCCAACAGAAGAACCGCTGCCCGTAATTCACGTCTAATGACGGTCAACACTTAACCCGGAACATGCATAATGCATTTAGACAATGGGCCGCCTATATTGATAATAGAACACCATTGTCAACCCTTAATATATCAAACCCTAATTAACCCTTTAAAGTGCTCTGTCCATATAATAGACACCATGTGGTTTGTTTTTTTTCTTCCAAAATCTTTGACAGATGGTTTTGCTTTATCACGCAGCTGCTAGACAATCTACTACAGCAGCTATACTCTAAGTGTGTTCCGCGGAACCCTAGGGTTCCATGATACCTCTGTCGGGGTTCCGCAAGAATTTAGAAAAAAAAAATCAAAACACCTCTCTCTGGTCGCTCCGCGGCTGCGCGGACTCCGCGGCCGCGCCCCCGCGCGGCCGCGGAGTCCGCGCTAAACGCACAAAACGCTATGAACGTTATTTATTTATTTATTTGTATTTGTATAAACATGTGTTACAATAGCTGGTACAATATCTCATAAGTTTGGTATCAACAATTTTATACTTGTACAACCCGTTCGCTCTAAGTTTGACGGTCTGTGGAATGCGCGTACCCTCCCCCACGTGACAACAAAACTTATAATGTGTCATAGTTTTACCCAAATATGTACGTACACAATTTTTATTGTTACAATTAAATAAAAAATATTTTTATATTATGTTTTGCTGACGCTACTTTTCGAACGTCATACCTATCGCCAGCGGCAAACTTAAAGCGAGCGGGTAGTATACTTGTGAGCGCGCAGTCTCTTTGATAAAAGCCGCCTCTGAATTAGACGCTATAGTTGTCAACAAGCTACTTTCGACTCTAACTTCAAAGGATAAAGTCGATATTGTTTAAATTTCTGTTTTTATTTTTGCTTTTTGTTTATCAAAGGTGCCGACTCGAGTATTTTCGAGAATATTTGAGATCGAGTCTAGGACTAATTATAAAAGCGGCGATCGCGCGTCTCGCATCGTCAGTCGACGATTAGCGTTCAGAGCGATAAGTTACTACCTACTTACAAGCTCGCTAGCGAGAAAATAGTGTTCATTGTTTTACTGCCTGCTGTATTCTGTTGTCTCAGTTTTATACATTTCTTCACTGTAGGTACTAAATTTAGTCTCTTATACGCAGTAACGATTGTGCATTATTTAAACCCCACTATCCTGACGTGTAACATTATAAATAAAGAAGAATGAAACGTTGGCTTAAAGGTGTTAAACGTGTTGCAACAACATCTTCTAATGACGCTGAATGTTCAAAAGCAGTGCGCGCGGAGAATATAGCAATCACCGATCCAGAAGATGATGCCACGACGTCAAGCTCGACGGTTTCAAAGACGAAAAGAAGGAAGTATGATGAATCTTATATCAGTTTCGGATTTGTTGATTCCAACGGCTCACCTCTCTGCATGCTCTGTAGTAAACTGCTTCCTAATAGTTCCATGGCACCTGCCAAATTGCGCCGACATTTAGAAACTGTACACCCCGAGTCTAAAGACAAGAATAAAGAATTTTTTGTTCGCAAAAAAGATCTGTTATTAGAAAGTCAAAAAAATATGATGCATGTAACACAAACTATCAACGAAAAGGCCACGGAGGCATCATATTTAGTTAGCTATCGCATTGCACAAGCAGGTGAAGCGCACACTATCGCTGAAAATTTAATAAAACCATGTGTATTAGACATAACAAAATGTATGCTCGATGAAAAATCTGCAAATCATCTTTCTACTGTTCCGCTATCAAACGATACTGTTTCACGACGAATCCATGATCTGGCAAGCTACGTCAAACAAGAACTAGTTACACGTCTACAAAATACACGATTCGCCTTGCAAATGGACGAGTCGACTGATGTCGCTGGTTTGGCTATCCTGCTGGTTATTGTGAGATATCCATATAAAAGTTCTTTTGAAGAAGACATGCTTATGTGTTCACTGCTGCTTGCAAACACTACCGGGGAAGAAATTTTTAATAAAATAAATATATTTTTTGAAGAAAATAATCTCAGTTGGAACAATTGCATTGACATTTGTACAGATGGGGCCAAGGCGATGACAGGTAAAACAGCAGGAGCAGTGTCACGAATGAAAAATAAAGCGCCTAATTGTAGTTCCAGTCATTGTATTCTGCATAGACAAGCACTTGCGATGAAGCAAATGCCGTCAAATCTAAAATTAGTTATGGATGAAGCGGTAAAAATAATTAATTTTATCAAATCACGACCACTACAATCCCGATTGTTCTCATTATTGTGTGAAAATTATGGCAGCAAACATAAAACACTGCTGCTCCATACAGAAGTGCGATGGCTGTCTCGGGGTAAAACTTTAACAAGGCTATTTGAACTTAGAGCCGAGTTACAAATGTTTCTTTCAGCAGATACTTCTTTTAATTTGAAGGACCGTTTGTATGATAAAACTTGGTTGTTCCGATTGTCTTTTATGGCGGATATCTTTCAAAAACTTAACGAATTGAATTTATCGTTGCAAGGTAAACAGACAACAGTGTTTCAGGCCTATAATAAAATAACTGCTTTTAAAAGAAAATTAGATTTTTGGATCATTTGCATTGGTAAGAAAGAAATAGAAAGCTTTACGTTACTCAGTGAGTTTGTTAGCGAAAACGACTCAGAAATGTTTGAAGATGATGTGTTTGAAGAATTGGTCCAATATCTCAGTTCGATGCGCGCATCTTTTGAAAAGTATTTTCCCGAAGAACACAATACAAAAATTAAAGTGAATTCATGGATTTATAATCCTTTTTTACCCAACTTAGAAAAGCCTGAAAACTTGCCAAACGAGATATATGAATCTCTTTTAGAAATGTCATCAGACACAAGTATGGAGTCACTGTTCAAAACGACGCCTCTCAATGATTTTTGGTGCAAAATCCAAGATGAATATGCAATGCTTGGCCAAATGGCTCTGGATATTCTTCTCCCGTTCCCAACTACATATTTGTGCGAAACAGGATTCTCTACCTACGCAGCCACGAAAACAAAATATCGCAATAGACTGGACGCCGAAGCTGATATGAGACTCCAACTTTCTTCCATCAAACCTGATATCAACCAATTGATGAAAAATAAAAAACAGTTTCATACCTCCCACTAGTTAGATTTTTTCTTTTTTAATGTTTTCTATTATTGTCCTTGGCAAGTGGTGAAGTAAATAATAATTAGTAACTGTTACATTGTACTTTTATTATGCTGATTAATAAAGAATACACTTATAAAAACAATTGTTTTATTGTAGGGTTCCATCAAGTATTTTGCTTCCCAAAAGGATTCCGTCATTAAAAAAGTTTGAGAACCACTGGAAAACGAAACGCAAAAAAAAAAAAAAAAAAGAAAAATATGGCCGCCTCATGGACAACAGCTGAGTGACTTCTGTCAAAATTTGGGTGTTTTTATGTCTTGTGTACTAATCTGCGAAAATCTGCTAAAATAATGAGTAAAAAGGTAAGTTTTGAATTAGAATTTGTTAGAAATATATTCAAGAACCCGTAGATGTGTTTATTTTAGAATTTCAATTGATTTTGTAAATGGAAGTGGTTAAAAGTTATGACGTCCATATATTAGACAGAGCACGTATGGACCAAGGATTTTTTTTCTTCACAAATTGATTTTTATTTGAATTTGGTGTTATTATCTATTTCAGAACATTCCATTACATAAACTTGAGCAGGCGTTAGAGTCATTATTCGGATTATCAGATGGTGAACTGTCGGAAGACGGCCTGGAGAGCGATGAAGATGATAATGAGATTACACCACCATCCAATCAGCAGCTAATTGATATTTTAGAACCTACGGCATCATCGAGCGCACAGTCACAGTCTGTGGCAGAGAGTGAAGTCCTATCATCCAATCAGCAGCAAATTGACATTTTGGAGCCTACAGCATCATCGAGCGCACAATCACAGTCTGTGGCAGAGAGTGAAGTTAATATTTATCAAAGCCAAATAGAATCTGATGATAGCAGCGACGACGATGATGATGAGCTGTGGAAGAAAGTAAGGTTTTCTCATGAAGTGCCTGTGGAGAACTTTGATAGTAATCTTATAAAACCTGCTAGTTTCATTTCAAGTAGAAGTTCTCCATTGACTTATTTCCGTTTAGTATTTTCTGAGGACATTATTCAAGAAATTGTAAACCAAACTAATTTGTATGCTACACAAGCTAATGCCAGAGACTGGGATTCAGTTACAATAGCAGAACTGGAAGCCTTTGTAGGAATGCTTATTCTGATGGGTGTACACCCTTTGCCAAATATTCGCCTTTACTGGTCATCCGATCCTCTATTTAGAGTTGTTGAGATAGCTGATATTATGACTTGTAAACGGTTTGAGAAAATTCTCAAATACTTGCACCTAGGGATGGGTAAGGCAGTAAAAACTGAGTCGAGTAAAAACTCGATTTTAGTAAATACTGAGTATTTACTTTTTTGTATGAGTATTTACTCATCGGACACAGTAAAAACGATTTATTAAATATTTTAAGTGATTACACTTAAACGAATACAGAATATTACAGAACAATGAAGCATACTTATTAAAAAGACATAATTGAACAGATTCATAATTTTAAGTACCTAAAATTACTAAGACAATGTATTTTCATGTTGAAGGTTATCAATATGTTGTCCCTTCGCAGCTCTTAAATATCGTAGAATTTCTTCATAGCACCTTGTTCGCGCACATGGCAGAATGTATTTAAATTCTTCAGCAACCAATAGACCAAACGATTCGTTTCTCTTGTCTTCTCCATATAATGAACATTCAGTACAGTTAGACTTTTTTTCTTCTTTTGTAGGGGATTCTTTAATTTTTTTAGGTGCTGGTAAATCATCTGAGCATTGAGTTTCATCGCCGAAAATATTCGGTGAAAAGTTAACAGACCGCTTTTTTTCTAAATTAAAACAAATTACATAATTAAACGAACAGCTTTATAATTCGAATATGCAAAAAAAAGAAATAAAAGAGTTTATACTTACGTATTTTTTCTTTGACTAGTTTCTTTACAGTTTCGTCCATTTGGATTTAATTTGGCAAGTTAAATAAAATTATACAAATTCAATGTAATAAATTCAAGAGAAAAAAAAAACACAGACTCGAAAAGAAACGCAACGTTTTATGATGCGTTTAATCCTAAATAGACTCATACGATCGACACACACATACAAGACCGTGAACTAGGGACTTCCCCGTTACCTTAGTCTATAGTCTATAGTTTGAAATATAGATACCGTAAAGAGGCCCCGAGACGGTCAAACGGTTTGATTCAAACCTTATGTGTTTGATGAAACCACTTGATGTTGGTTTGAACGGTTGTCAAACTAAGCCGAGTTTGTTCAAAATGGTTTGAGTCAAACTAAAATTTACGTGTTCGAATCAAACCTTTTGACCGTCTCGGGGCCCCTTAAATGTCAATAGATATGCATGCAGACTATCGGACGCGAATGATTTGTCTCTGGTGAATGAAAATTTTCTGTTTCGGGCGGTATATTCAAAGTTCAAAAAATCATTAAAGCCCTGCGCAGGCGACGGAGCGCAGCGGAGAAAAAAATACGCTCAGCTACGCTCCGGCCCGCTCCGCGGCCGTGGCGTGGCGGAAGCGTATTTTTTTCTCCGCTCTACCTCGTTCGCGTTACTCGATACAGTTGCAAGCGATCTATTTTGGCGGAGAAAAAAGTCCGCTAGAAAAAATCCCTCGTCTGCGCAGGCTTTAAAACTTAAACGTGATCTTCAAATTGGCAGTCTATGCCATATATTTTATATAGCACTTTCGGTCGAAAATACGTATGCCTAAATATTAAAACATTTTCCTCTGTCTATATATATGTGTATGTGTCTGTCTATTCCGGTTGACTGTTAGAGAATGCTCCCTAGCATTAAGTCCGCCATTTGTATTTTTTTTTTGCAATAAAGTTTAAATAAATAAATATATCGAGAAATCATTAATATGTTTGAAATGTGCCGCCTCAAACTCATATCAGAAATATCTATAACTCAGATAATTTTCATTCACCAGAGACAATCCATTTTCGTTCTCGGACGTTTTGTCCGATAGTCTGTGTTGAGCTTAATGACGGGGATTCCCTGACTGAAATATCGTGATTTTGACGGAACGGAGGGAAACAAATTCGTGATTGGTCTCCCACAGTTCGGACGTCAGTTTGCGTAGTTTTACTTCATATAAACACTTACATGTAGTGATTTATTTTAAAATTGGAATATAGGGGAAATATACATTCAATGATTGTACGGTAAGTCAGATTATATTATACTAGACTTCCGCGTGCGGCTTCGCCCGCGTTTTTACGGGATGTGAATAATTTTCCCCGTTTTTGCAACATTTCTCACAGACGCTTCGCTTCTATTGGTCGCAGCTTAATGTTATATAGCTTAAAGCCTTCCTCTATGAATGGACTATCCAACAAAAAAAAGAATCTTTCAAATCGGACCAGTAGTTTCTGAGATTAGCGCGTTTAAACAAACAAACCTTTCCGCTTTATAATATTAGTATAGATTAAATGCCTAGTTCTTACGATTTCGGGCTTCAGTAACTTATTTTTAGATATATTATACACATATGTTTTTTGTATCTATTCAAAACTTAAAATGATAAGTGGGACATTATGTTTTAGTTATACCTACTCGTATAACAATTTATTTCAACGATTACATTATTTTTATCAATTTCCCTTTGTAGATGGGAAGACCAAGAAATGAACGAGTGTGGAATCAGTATCGAAAAGGCGCTGACAAATCAGTTACGTGTAAACATTGTGGTATAATCTACAAGTCTGCAAATATTAATAGGATGTTAACTCATTTAAAAAAGTGTTCTGTATGTCCATCTGATATAAAAGAGCAGTTTGATCAGCCTCAGTCACAAACAATTTTATTTCGTGTATCTACACCTAGTAATAATGATGAAGGTCCCTCAAATGAAACAGTTATCGAAGTTGTATCCAAAGAAGAAATAGATAAACAACTAACTAATGCAATTTTGGTAACCGGTACTCCATTTTCTGTGGTAGAGCATCCGTTGTGGAAAAAATTATTTAAACTTCTACATCCTACTTACCGACCACCAACAAGAAAAACACTGTCTACCACATTATTAGATAAAAGTTACAACGACATGAACAAAATTGTTCAATCCAAAATAAAAGAATCACCGTGTCTGCATTTACAGTGTGACGGCTGGAGCAACCTTCGCAATGAAGGCATTATAAATTTTTTGTTTTCTACACCAGAACCAATTTTTATTAAAAGTCTTGACACCAGTACAAATCGACACACTGGAGAATATATCGCAGAACAAATAAAAGATTTAATAAATGCTTATAACAGTCACAAATTTTTAGTATTGATTGGTGATAACGCTGCCAATATGCAAAAGGCTTTTCGTCTAATAAAGATGCAGTATCTTCATGTTGTGCCTTTGGGTTGTGTTGCCCACACTTTGAATCTGTTATGTAATGACTTTTTGCAAAATCAAAGCATAATCACTGTTATAAATATTGTTATTAAGATTATAAAAAAAATACGATTGAGTCAAATTTTGCGTGCACTTTTTGTACAAATTATGCACGATAAAAACTGCAATGAAGAATTAAAACTGCCATGCAAAACCCGCTGGGGCAGCTACTTTAAGTCATTTCAAAGTATAAAAAATAGCAAATCTACACTACAAACTTTGGTTGTTCATGAAGATGCTGACTTTGATTTGGAAACTAAACAAGTTTTGCTCGGTGACGACTTTTGGACGTGGATTGACCAAATTCTTGATATTTTAGACCCAATCACTACATGGATTTTCAAATTAGAAGGGGATGATAGCAGCATTCATCGTGTACATTCTGCATTCAGAGACATAAGAATAAAATTGCATATGGCTCTACCTTTGAACACCATTATAGAAGAGTCAGAAAAACAAAATTTGTTGTCGTCTTTTGAAGCTAGAGTGCAGAATGCTGTAAAGCCAATACATTTAGCAGCATGTTTGTTAAATCCATATTCACAAGGGAATCATTTGACCGAATCAGAAATTGCAGATGCTATGGAATTTATATTCGAACTGTCTCAGCAAATGAATTTAGAGGTTTTATCAGAGCTGGCAAACTACAGAGCTAAACATGGATTGTGGGCCAAAAGATTTATTTGGGAGAGCCTTAAAGAAGAAAAAATTAGCGCAGTCACATGGTGGAAAGGCTTGTGTGGTTCGACGGGACTAAGCGTAGTTGCTATAAGAATTCTTACAGCTCCATGCACAACCGCAGCTACTGAACGGTCCTTCAGTGTTCAAAGTTTTATTCATTCTAAAGTCCGAAATCGACTCGCGACGCAACGAGCTGCTAAGAGTACATTTGTATCGTATAATTGGAAATTGATTAATAAATATATTGATCGAGATGACAATCAAGAAGAAGATGAAAACGTAACCACCGAATCAGATCCATTAAATATCAATGAGCCCTCTACAAGTGCAATGACATCTGAACTAAATTTTACAGAACCTGGGAGTGAATCAGATTAAAAGCACATCTATTTCGGATAAGTGTTAAATCAATATAATTTTTTTCTTGTGTTTGACGTAAACCTACATTTAAATATTATAGTATTTTATAGTTAAAACCCGTGTTTAATTGGCATATCATATAAAAAATAAAGAAAAACCTTACATATTTCAATTCTGGTTAGTAAAACATAAATACTCACTTAAAAGTAAATACTATGTCCTTAAATTAGTTTTTACTGAGTATTTACTCTGGCCTGAGTAAATACTACAGTGCTTACCCATCCCTACTTGCACCTAAATGACAATAGCAATATGCCAAAGAGAGGTGAACCAGGATTTGACAAATTGTACAAAATTAGACCTCTGCTTGAAAGTACCAAAGAACTGTTTCAAAAAGCAGCAGTAGTCACAAACTCCCACAGTATAGATAGATGAATGCATGATTAAATTTAAAGGCAGAAGTACTTTAAAACAGTACATGCCCATGAAGCCCGTGAAAAGAGGATTCAAGGTTTGGGCCAGGTGTGACAGCCAGACTGGCTATTTATATGACTTTGAAGTCTACACAGGTAAAAAGGATGGCACTACTGAAGTGGGACTAGGAGCTGCAGTTGTAAAAACTATGTGCAAGTCATTGATAGACCAAAATATATCTGATATTCATGTTGCATTTGATAACTTTTTTACATCGATAGATCTGCTGAGTTATTTGTATCAACATAAAATATTTGCAACGGCTAGTGAGGTCAGACAGAAAAAATCTACCCACTTTCATCAAAAGCAGTGACCAACAGAAAAAGAAGAAATTCAAACTGGATAAAGGTAAGCACAAGTGGCTTGTGAATGGCGCTATTGGTTTCTTTACATAGGTGGATACAAAGCTGGTATACATTTTGAGCACAGCTTTTTGTCCCAGTAAAACGAGTGTTTGTAACCGGACACAGAAGGATGGGACCAAGAAAGAGATACCCTGTCCAATTGGAATAATCGAGTACACCAAAAGAATGGGTGGGGTGGACCGATTCGATCAGAAGCGTGGTGTGTACCCGGTTGCCAGGAAAAGCCGTCGCTGGTGGCTCAGAATATTTTATTTCTTGCTCGATGCTGCAGTCACTAATGCACATATACTACATATGATGAATCCGAGGGTACATGCGCCGACGACAAATTTGCAATTCAGAACACAGTTAGGCAGAAATCTCATCAACAGTTACACTTCAAGAAAAAGAAGGTCATCTAACTTGCCCAATTTTATTACAAAGAAACCCAAAAACATCAGCAGACAGAAGGCCATTTATGGGATCCCTGATGAACTGAGGCTCAGCAACGTTGGTGAACATATGCCTGGGCCCCTACCAGCTTACAGGCGATGCCGATTCTGCAGCAGCACAGATAATAACAAAAAATCCAAAATTCAATGCATCCGGTGTGAAATACCGCTTTGTGTCATACCATGTTTTGCTTCATTTCATAGACCCTAGACGGGTGCTGTCTATATATTAGACACCATGTTTTTTTTAAGAAATTCCGATTTTTTTTTTCTTTAATATTTAAGAATAAATGCTAGTTTTGATATCTATGTGTTTTTATTTTCTTGTACAAACTAGTTTTCTTTGCACGTTAAAGGGTTAAGATAAGGATCTGTCCAAATCCCAATCATAATTGCTTTCTTTATTGTGAGACAAGGAACGCCTTGTCACCCCTAAGTATCAAACCCTAATTTAGATAAGCACCCTTTTAACCTTATAATTAATTATTGCTGTAAGTGTAAACAAAGGACGCCTTTGTCAATCTTTAGTATATAAGCACCACACAATGTTAGAAGACTCACTTTCGTTATTGTACTCCTAGTGTAAGGATCTTTCTAATAAAGATTTATTTTTATAATCAACCAAGTTCTCATTAAATTATCTGGCGCCCAACGTGGGGCAGCGTTAATTAGGCATCCTCGCGGAAGTGCTAAAAGCTAAACGACGTAACCAGCCTAGAAGACTTCTCCAAGTCCAGACGCTGCTCCTCAACTGAAGGCACGAGCCCCGACAAGTCGACCGAGCTGTGCTGAACCTCAAGATCAATGAAGAACGTGTTGACGATTGCTACGGTGCTGCAGTGAGTAAAATTTTGAGATTGCTTTGTTCCTTCCTGTCTTATGAACCCAGCATCCTCTGTCCCTACTACTCCTTCAGGCCGCATTTTAATTAAGCCCAGTACAATGACGGAGTCAACCCTTATAACCCCAGTTACCCCCGGTTAGCATTAGGGATCCGGTTAATAGCGTCGTACCATACGATGGTGATCCGAATCTGTTATATGTGTTCCTCCGGCCCGCGGATAATTATTATAATACGACATCTTTGCCTCCCGTAACAAAGGTGCAACAAATTCTAACGCGGATATCAGGGGAAGCTGCTAGAACCGTCTGGAGCTTTGATCACTCCAACAATTGGGAGTTTATTAAGGGCATCCTTAAACAACACCACGGTGTTGCAAAAACTATTAATACATTATTAGAAGAAATAAGGACCACTAGTTTAAAACAAAACGATACATATACTGTATTAATTAGAAAATTAAATCACTTACTTATAGAAGGACGAGAACTATCAACAAATAGTGAAACCAGAAAACCAGACGATAAAAAGATCGAAGCAATTAAGAAATTCCCTGTACCTAAAACAGTGAAGGAAATAAAATCATTTTTAGGTCTTGTATCCTACTATCGAAAGTTCATTCCAAACTTAAGCACTATCGTAAAGCCACTTACAAACGCCACAAAGAGAGACGTAAAGATAACCATAGATGACAACTTTCTCGACGCATTCAATCGCGCAAAGCAGTTAATTATGAATCCGCCTGTCTTAGCATACCCGGACTTTAATAAAAAGTTTACCATCACAACCGATGCCAGCAATGTGGCACTAGGAGCCGTACTAAGCCAAGACGCGCACTCTATCGCATATGCATCGCGAACACTAACAGAAGCGGAACAAAAGTACAATACCACCGAAAAGGAACTCTTAGGTATCTTGTATGCCCTATCGCAATTCCGACCTTATATATATGGACGTAGATTCGACTTAGAAACGGACCATCAAGCACTTACATGGCTGACTAAATTAAAAGAGCCAAACGCTAAACTGACACGATGGCGACTCAAGACTCCAAGAGTACGATTTTGAAATGAAGTATAGGAAGGGAGCCACTAATCATGTAGCTGATAGTTTATCGCGAATCGAAATACACCATACGGACCTCGCCACCATACATAGCAACGCAGACGACTCATCAGACGAATTTGCAATAAAACATAGTCACCCTCCGCGTCGAATGCATAGAATATTCGTGACAAAGGGAGATCAAAATAAATTGACAATACGCGAGAAAAGCAACAAAACAAGCGACTATTCCCTCACACTTTCAAGTAACAATTTAGAACGCGAATTTTATGACTTTTGCATGTTTAAACTTGGCAACCGCCGCTATGCTATCATCTGTAGCGATGATCAATTAGGTCAAACATTGAGCGAAATATACAGGAAGAACTTTAACACCAAAATGTTACAAATTGTATGGTTCAAAAACATAAAAATAGAGATCGAAAACGAGGAAGAAATAAAATCACTAATAAACGAAATACATAACAAATTTGAAAGACACTTAGGTCAACCCGCGCTCTCAGCGGAAATCGCTGAAAAACATTATATCGAAAACCTCAATAAACATATCGCGGAGTACTTAAAAAACTGCGAAACATGCAACCGCGGAAAATACAATAGGAAACCTATAAAACCACCTTATGAAATAACTACAACCCCTCAAAAACCCATGGAAGAATGGCAGATAGATAACTTTATAATAGATGGAAAAAAATATATTTTAGGAATCGATAGATTTTCGAAATGGGCATTTGCTCGACGACTAGACACAGTAGACTCACTAAATTACATACAAATGTTAACCACCGTATTTGCAGAACATGGGATACCCCAGAAAATAACACACGATAACGAAAAAGGATTCGTTAGCTCTGTATTCCAAGAGTTTCTAACAAAACTAGGTATCGAACCTAATATTACAACACCCCAACACCACACTTCTAACGCTGACATCGAACGTCTAAACGCAACACTCCTCGAACGAACGAGACTCATGATAGACGGAGAGACGGACGACTTAAACATGCCACTTGTTATCTTAGGATATAATAACACAATTTTATTCGACAACCGGTAAACGCCCACACGATGTTCATTTCCTGAGAGAAAGTGAACTCTCATTTAACGACCCGGCAACTTGTGATTACCTGGAAAAAATTAGAACAAAAATTCAATACACAAAAGAAAAAAACATTAACCGCATGAATAAAACGCGAGCACCCGATCTCAAAGAATTAAAAATAGGCATGAAAGTCTACGTAATAAATCAACAAATACGCGCAAAGAAAGGACACTCACCTTTCACAGGCCCTTATACAATAGGAAAAATACAAAGAAACAATAAGATACTTATACAAAAAAGAATCAACGGTAAGCTATATCCAGTTCACATATCCGAACTTCGTATTCCAGGATATGCGCAGCTACCATCACGCGAATCGGACCAGACGCCTCAGTCATCTACACCACCGACCTCAACGATTACCGCGTTATCCGAGGATACTGGACCATCGTCCATCCAATACGACTAGACAAGCTACGCGACGAGGAGATCAAAGCTGTTGACGACATTACGAAAATCCCCTGGACCAATCGTCTCGAATTCTTATTAATGCGAATAGAATCATGTCAAAGAGAATTTTTTCCTCAAACTCGACAGCGTAGAGGACTCATAGACGGCCTAGGATCACTAATCAAATGGTTAACAGGTAACATGGACCACCAAGATTATGTAGACATCCAAAACCAACTAAGTAATACAAAAGACATATTACATAGCCTCAATTCACGTATTACCCAACTCGCAAGGGATCAAAACAAACTCAGTAGCATGATGACCGAACAAACGAATCGGTTCAACTCATTTCAAATGTTATCGAATAACGCAGAAAACCTTCATGACTTATGTATAGAGGCTTCTGAAGCTTACACCTTTGCTATGAATAATATACTACATCCCAGTATCATACCTTTTGAACAATTGCGGAAATCACTCGATGCAATACCCGCTAAGTTAAATACCGGTCGATGCAATACTAAGGGAAGTCAGACCTACTGTAAAAAATACTAACGGCCTCCTCCTCTTCCTATTACCGATCCCCTTATACGAGACAACAATGTACAAACGAATAACCCTCACACCCATTCTTCGAGTCACAAAAGATAACCTTTGTACCTATCCTAAAGCAATCTCTCGAAACTTCCTGCAAGCAGCCGACTCCATATACGAAGCCAACGACTGCAACGGAAACAACGTATGCAAAAAGAAACCAGCAACACAGTGTATCATCGACAGCATCGCAAAGCAACAATACCTATGTAACCTCACAACGGTTATCTGCCCTCTTATATATGAAGAAGAAATTACGCCTAACAAGTTCTACAAATACACACACGAAGCAACAACCACCGAGGACGAATGCACCGGACTAATAAATAAAATCCAAGGATCCTATATTGAACAGAAAGGCAACACATGCACAACAACGAACGAACCAATCGAACTACAAACATGGCAAGCAACGAGAATAGAAAATGAAAAACCTATAGTATTCAACAATGACGCCAAATGGACTGAGGAACAATTAGCAAAACTAGACCAAATCAATGACATTACGAGGTCCCACAATGAAAACTCGATTTTCACATGGACATTCATCACCCTCATATTAGCTACCATATTGACAACTTGCGCCATGCGTCTCCGAAGACGCATATGCTCATCTTTGAGAGGGGAGAGACAACGAGTGTCGCCAACCATTGAGATGACGCCAATCATAAACAAGTCACTCCTTGAAGAGCCAACAGAAGAACCGCTGCCCGTAATTCACGTCTAATGACGGTCAACACTTAACCCGGAACATGCATAATGCATTTAGACAATGGGCCGCCTATATTGATAATAGAACACCATTGTCAACCCTTAATATATCAAACCCTAATTAAGATAAGGATCTGTCCAAATCACAATCATAATTGCTTTCTTTATTGTGAGACAAGGAACGCCTTGTCACCCCTAAGTATCAAACCCTAATTTAGATAAGCACCCTTTTAACCGTATAATTAATTATTGCTGTAAGTGTAAATAAAGGACGCCTTTGTCAATCTTTAGTATATAAGCACCACACGATGTTAGAAGACTCACTTTCGTTATTGTCCTCCTAGTGTAAGGATCTTTCTAATAAAGATTTATTTTTATAATCAACCAAGTTCTTATTAAATTATCTCGCGCGACGTTTCAACGGATCGACGGACGAGAGACGAAGCGAGAGGGAGGGTGATGCGCTGCGTTGTCGGAGCTCCGCTGCGACGACGGACAGTGATTCACTGCTAGTGGAGAAAGCTGGACGAGCGTAACGACATTTTTTAACTTACCATGAGTGAGCAGATTGATATAGATTTTCTCATATCCTTGGTCCAAGAAAGACCCATTATATGGGATAAATCACACGATCACTATAGTGATAAATTTCGTAAAGCGAATGAATGGGCAGCTGTTTGTAAAATAATATTTCAAGATTACGAGGAATTCGAGGACCAAAAAAGAACAAGATTGGTGAGTTGTTATTTATTATTATTAATAAGTTATTTTACATCTTTTATAAGTTAATTTATATCTTTTTCAACTGCCATGGTAAAGCCCCTTCCGGACTCATGAAGTAATTAGCAAATTGATCTCTGATAAAATTTACGGCTAATGACTAATGATTCTTCATTGACGTGGGGTCTCAATTGTGGGAACATACTTATTGCCATTTTGTCTTGTTGTCGTAAACCATCATGTTGTGTAACAAAATTGTGTAAAACACAACAGACGGAATCGTCTCATTAGTCTCGATGCTTTTCTTAAAGAACTTGTGCAGAACGTAATAACTGAGATTTCCCCAATAGCATTCCAATTTCTGATTTTTCAAAAAATTACACGAAAGTGAAAATTCTGATATTAAGTTTTTGGTTGTAATGGATTTTATGTTGTTTGTGTTAGTCTAGTCCAGTGGTGCCTAACCGATAGCTCGTGGGCACCTGGTAGCCCGCGGCCTGTTTTCTAGGCGCCCGCGAACAAAATCGGATAAGGAATACACAAATCAACATTAACTAAAATAAACAATAACTTATGAATGCTTTCTAAGGTATGAGTCATAGACTATGTATAATATTGGGCATAGATGTGCCTCTCATAGAAAAAAAGATAGAAAACTAGGTTTACTGTACAATAGATGGCGGTAGTAGACGTTTGCGTGCGCGTTTACGCTTCTTCCCGATAGATGGCGCTAAAAATATACATATCGTCACTTATATAACAACACCGCGCAAGTCGATTTTTGGCGGTTATTATGTTTTGATGTCATTCGATAGCGCGTTTTCGCGCGGTTTGATCGACCAATCATAAATTTTACTTTTCCACCAATAAGAGCACGCTATTCAAACAATTCTGACACCGCGCAAGTCCGTCAGTCCCAGAACACCGCGCAAGTCTTCATTCCGCCATATTGTTTGTGGTGACTACTTGTTGCTCCGTGAATGTTTAATGATTTCAGTGTTTTTTTTTCGTGAAACTAAGTGAAAATTGTTTTATTTGAATAAAAAACAGGTAAGCTTTTGATTTTTTATTATAATATGTCGTAAAATATCCACAAACTTACTGTATTTACCTTTTTATGCAGTTGCCTACTTGAGCGGTTTATTGTAAACATTTTTAGTACTTGGGCGGTGTTGTAATTTTGTCAATATTGCTAGTGATACACCATGCAAGAAATTAATTGGGATGCTATGAGTGATCACAGCTCCGACGAAGAAATAGCTGCAGGATTGCGAAAAGCTGGCCTTAGTGTTTCATGTAAAAGAAAATTGTCTAGTAAAAAGACAGGCAAGGAAAACATTAGGAAGACCAGAGTAGGTAAGCGTACACAATTTTGACTCTAACCATCAATGTATTTCTTATGTACAATCACATACTAACTATTATTCTCACGTAAAATCACGCCTTTATCCCTTACGGGGTGGGCAGTGTGTATGGCCTGATAATAAGATACTTTCGCTACATCTGTTAGATTTAACGTTGTTAATTTATTTATTTTACATTTCAGAGTCATCCACATCTGAGAATGTTGACTTTTCGAGCCAAAAAATGGACAAAGAAGAGTCTAAGAGGACAAAAGGTAAGACATTAGCTTTGTCTACATAGATTAGTCTTCTAATATAGGTACATCTTTTTTCATTTTCACTGCGCAAAAGAAATCATGTCTTTTTTTATATTTTAGATTTATCCACGGCCAAGGATGATGACAGTATTGATGTAAATAGTCTTCCATTCCTAGAGAATATAGATGGCCAACTGTATCGTCTGGAAGTGAATGAACAACTATCACCAAAAATGAAACACGTTTCTTCAGCCAATATAAACAAAAAACGTCCTAGAATTCCAGTTTCTGTGCCGTTAAAGGTATTATCGTCTGCTTGGTCTTTTGCTGCATCTCCGGCCCGGACCGATGATCGTGAAGCTATGATTGTGCATAAATCTCCTGCACGTATTTGTAATGACAATCATAACTTACCTATAACTTTTGAAGAACCTCAATCCGCTGCTCCAAATGTACCAGTTCCTGCTGCTCCAAATGATATTCTAACTAATCTATCTGCACAATTAACGGATGCCCATGAATCCTCTTTTCGAACTGCTTCATCAGAACCAACTACGCCTGTTATACTAGATGAGACTAAACCTGCTTCAAAAACCGTTGTCCCTAATGACCTACCTGTGACTCTTGAAGAACCTCAATCCGCTGCTTCAAATTCATTAGTTCATGATTTCCCAACGATTTTACATCTAACCCGCCGTTTACTGATGAGCTTGGATCCATTGCTACCACAGAAGACAACGCCTATGAACTACCTACACATTGCTTTGCTGAACTTGACAACGGTGCTTCAATTTCACATATTTCTACTGGCCCAGAAGTCGTTATTGCCACTCAAGTTACACAACGTGCTTTTGACCATGAAACCGATGCTGAAATTAGCAAATTGATCTCTGATAAAATTTACGGCTAATGGCTAATGATTCTTCATTGACGTGGGGTCTCAATTGTGGGAACATACTTATTACCATTTTGTCTTGTTGTCGTAAACCATCATGTTGTGTAACAAAATTGTGTAAAACACAACATGCTTTCACGATATTAATAGTTAAATCATATGCTGTATCAATTGGCCTATGTAAAATGCGCCATTTATTTGCCATGATCCCAAATGCACATTCCACGTATCTACGAGCTCTGCTAAGGCGATAATTATAAACCCTTTGTTTCACGTTGAGATTTTGTCCGCCGTATGGGCGCATAACATGCTTACTTAAACCAAAAGCTTCATCACCGACGAGTACGTATGGGATTGGTGGCTCGTTATTATGATCATTTCCTAGTGGTTAAGGAACAGGCAATGGTAATTAATTTCTCATTAAAATCTTGTAAAGCATCGAATTTCTAAAAATTGTAGAATCACTTTCCTTTCCATATGCTCCCACGTTGACAAAAACAAACTTATAATTTGAGTCAACAACCGCCAGCAAAACAATTGAAAAAAAATTTTTGTAATTATAAAACAGAGAGCCACTTTTGTCCGGTTTTATTAAACGTATATGTTTCCCATCAATTGCCCCGAAGCAATGAGGAAAGTTGGCTTTGAGATCAAAATCTAATGCAATATTTTGTAGTTTTTCTACTGTGATCTCTTCTATGTACTGTGGTCGAAGATATTTCCATATAGCTTGACAAACTGACGAAATAGTTCTAGAAATTGTTGCTCTTCCACGTTTAAACCTGAAATAGAAACACAAAAATGAAATAGGGTGGCTCATTTAGATCTGCAATCATAGATTATAAGATTATTCTTTTTTTCTTTCTTTGCAGGTAACGAGGTCGTGAAAAAATGGAGAAGCGTGAGGGACAACTTTTTCCGATACGTAAAAAAAATAAAAGAAAACAGTTCGTCTGGATCCGGGGCTAAACAATTTAAAAAATACCATTTTTACAATCAGTTGTTGTTTTTGTTGAAAACTGCCCAAAATAAAACTGACAGTAGCCTTGAAATGGTGCCTGAAGAAACGGAACGAAACGAAAACACAACATCATCTTCTCCATCTCATGCAAAAGAAATGTCCTCGTTACCCCCAGGACCTTTTCGCTACGTGCCTGCAAGCCGCAAGAGATCAAACCAAGCAATAGATGATTTCGAGGCGCAAACGTTAGAAGCGTTGCATGAGAAAGAAAACCGCCACTTATCATTTTTCAAAGGAATTTTGCCTTCTTTGAACGGCTTTACGGAATTACAAACTTTGACTTTCCAAAGCAAAGTTATAAATATCATTACCGAAATGCGGTTCGGGGAACAGACTCAATCAACACCATTACAGTCACGCGGATATCAAACTGGCCAACAGTATCAAGCAACACCATTGCAGTCACGCGGATATCAAACTGGCCAACAGTATCAAGCAACACCATTGCAGTCACGCGGATATCAAACTGCACAACATGCCCAGTCACCATCGCCATCGGGGTATCAAACAGATGAATTCGACGCTACCTTCTCAGCCAACACTACAGTTAATAATTTTACTGATGATAGTCAAGAAGAAGAATAATGCTTTGCTTTGTTGACTAGTAGTAATACTTAAATTAAACTGATTTTAAAGATAATAAATGAATAACTGATGAACATTATTATTATATTTGAAATTTCTTACCTCAATGTAATACCAATCATTTCAATTGGTTCTAAAGGGTTCCTGAATTTGGTATACTGCTTCTTTACATGTGGTTCTAAGATTTTAACCAAATTATTAAAGCTGGCCTCACTCATCCTAAAAAAATTTAAAAATTTCTTTTCATCTAACAACAACTCCCTATATTCCTGCATAAAAAACTGACCATCACTATTTCTTAATGCTATCAAAGGAGATATCCAAAATCTTCTATGGTTTCTACGTTTATTTCGGCGGTGGCGTAATAAAAGCAACATAAGAACACGTTTGTATCTATCCATTGCGAAGGCTGAGACGCAGCCAGTGTTGCTGCGACGGCGCGCATACCCTCTTGCGCTGCGACATCGTGCGTCGTCGCAACGCAGGTGTGGCATACAATGCGCTGTTCCGTTGCGACGACGCGACGCAACGCAGCGCAACGCGCTAATGGGCCCGCTGGAGATGCATTCATAGAAACGACTGCAGCTCTACTATTACCCTAAATAATTATCGGACTAAGATTCTTCGATCTTCTCCCCATACGTGTATGCCGGAGAAAATTGACAATGATGTTTTTATTGCTGTTAATGTGTGTAAAGAAAAAGTGTGCCGTAATTTCGAGTCAGTGGAAAAACATTTTGAGAAGTTTTTAAAGCTAAAGAAAAACTGCAACACAAGAGATGTTGATGAAATTCCGGAATTTTCATCAAAAAAAGATAGTCTGTACGCAGTAAGAAAAACATTTTTAGAAACGAGAAATCTAAATTACAAAACGGCGCAGACGTCCATATACCAAGAAAGCTGGGAAAAGGTTTCGTGATATGCGAAGATGGGACTACCGACAAAATTATAATATTCAGTTCCACAACGGCCCGGATGTGATGCCGAATGCAGACCTGGAAATCAACGCCAAACAGTTCTTCGGAGATGGAACATTTCATTGCGTACCTCACCCATTCTACCAACTGTACTCAATACATGTAGACGTTGGCTCAAATAAAAAAAGTACAAACGTTGTTCCGGTTATTTTTGGACTGCTTCCGGATAAAAGACAAACTTATGTTCGATTTTTTCAATTAATAAAAGAAAAATTGTCAGTGTGTATAATGAATTTCAAATGCGATTTTGAATCGGCGGTGATGAATGCGATTACAAAAGTATTCCCTGAATGCAAAATTTCCTGTTGTTTTTACCATTACAACAAAGCGATATGGCGAAAGGCTAAGAATCTCAGTTTAAATGAATCAAAAGAAGACAGAAAAATGGTGAGAATGGTATCTTGTCTGCCCTTATTACCGCAAAGATTTATTGAAGAAACATGGCATTTTATAATGAACTCGGCTGCAGTTACAGAAAATGTTTCTAAATGTAAAGATTATTTTGATAGACAGTGGATTCCCATTATAAAGGACAACTGTCTAAGCTGCGCATTCGAGCTACATAGAACTACCAATCCTGTCGGTTTTCATCATCGAGTCAACGAGAGATTTGGGAAGAAGTAACCGCCCTTCTTCAAATTCTTCTGGGATTTAAAAAAAGAAGCAGTCCACCAGGATCATAGAATAATAAAGTCATATTTTAGGATGCTCAAAAAGAACAGACGGAATCGTCTCATTAGTCTCGATGCTTTTCTTAAAGAACTTGTGCAGGACGTAATAACTGAGATTTCCCCAATAGCATTCCAATTTCTGATTTTTCAAAAAATTACACGAAAGTGAAAATTCTGATATTAAGTTTTTGGTTGTAATGGATTTTATGTTGTTTGTGTTAGTCTAGTCCAGTGGTGCCTAACCGGTAGCTCGTGGGCACCTGGTAGCCCGCGGCCTGTTTTCTAGGCGCCCGCGAACAAAATCGGATAAGGAATACACAAATCAACATTAACTAAAATAAACAATAACTTATGAATGCTTTCTAAGGTATGAGTCATAGACTATGTATAATATTGGGCATAGATGTGCCTCTCATAGAAAAAAAGATAGAAAACTAGGTTTACTGTACAATAGATGGCGGTAGTAGACGTTTGCGTGCGCGTTTACGCTTCTTCCCGATAGATGGCGCTAAAAATATACATATACAATATTTACAAAAAACTAGTTAACATTTTTTTTGTGTATAATATTATTGTAAGATTGATATAAACATATTAAAAACTTATAAATGAACATAAAAATCTAAAATTTATTGATTTATTTCGAAGGATCGAACATAAGATTTCTCGCTTCCGGCTGATTTGACACTAAACCCAAAATACTCTAATCATTAATAGACCCTAATTTCGAAATCACCTTCTCTCAAAAACCTCTTTTTTCGAAGGACACTACTCTCGATACAACCCAAATTCATGTGGACTGCGTCCCATTACGAATGAGTCTCAAAATACTCTATTCCCAAAATACCCTAAAATAGCTACACCTAACAGTGGCGAAATAACCTAATGTCATAATCGCTTATTCACAAAACCCTCTAGTCCCAAAATACCCTAAAATTCAATTTTCGTGAATTTATTTCGATATTTATTTCTATGAACAGAAGGAGGTTCACATATTATTAGGTTAATGAATTTCGATTCATATCTGCTATCTATAAATAAAGTAGTCTAATAATTATCAGCATTTTACTATATCAATAAACGTGCATGCGTTTTAGATTGCTGTTATTAAGGTAAACTTTTTTCCACTTTATATTACGCCTTACCTGTTCGCATTAATACTAGCCACTTACTATGAAGTGTCAATACAATGATAAAAAAACTGTAGTTGCCGTATTGTATTGTTTCCTGTGAAATCAGTCATTCACAATGGGCAGCGAAATAATATTCATAAATAATCAGAAAGGAAAACCTACCCTTATTTACGAAGGGCACAAATATAATTATAGCCACACCAATAAAAAAGGTGGTACTGTTAATTGGAAGTGTGCAAATCGCTCTGAAAGTTGCTACGCATCGATAACCTTAAGCCAAGAAAAAGATGCCGTCCTGAAAAAGAGCGCTCATGTCTGTAAGCCACATCACAACCAGAACGTAAGAGATGTCGCCATAGATTCGTGTAAGCAAGAAGTGTGCAGGACAATGAACCCAGTGAAGCATATTTATGAAAAAAGAGTTATAGAATTGCAAGAGGTCGACGCTAACTTCAGTATGTGTTCGTATGAAGAAGTCAAAAGTTCCTTATATAGAGCGAGGCACAGGTTTTTAGATCAAAAGAACACAGAGTTCTCTCAGGTCCGAGAAGTACAAATACCGGCCATTTTACGAGAGAACTTCTTGGTTGTAGAAGATGGTGACATTATTATTTCTGGTGGGGACGTCGCCGACCGAACGGACGATCCGCCCGCGCCTTCTGCGGGCCATTTCGTCCTTTTCCCCGTTCTCCCCTTTGAGGGAGTTAAAGGTTTATCCAGCCTTCACGGCGCCCCGTCGAATCTTTTTGTCTTTTTGGTGAATCTTGCTATCTGCTCCACCTTCAGATCCTTCAGGTCCTCTATGTCTAGTATATCCGACCCCCATAGCTCCCGTCTTATCTGTGAGTATATAGGGCACTCAGCGAGTAGGTGGAGGCTGGTCTCTTCGCTTTCCGTGCACTCCGGGCATATGGGGTCGGTTTTCACTCCTATCACTGTCAGATGTCTGTTCAGTCGGCAGTGTCCTGTTATGATCTCTATGACTAGCCTCATGTTCTCTCTGGAGAGTCCCATCAGTTTGCTAGTCTTTTTCTTGTCCATTCCCTTGATGAAGACCTTCGACTGTCTCATGCCCTTCGAGGATCTCCATCTTCGGTTGGTTTCTACTGTTATACTACAGCTGATTACTCCCTTGGTGATGTTGTGCGCTATTGGCAACCGGGGTTCCGGTCCCACCAAGCTTTCTTCTGCTCCCTTTCTAGCTAATTCGTCGGCCTGTTCGTTTCCCGTGTTTCCCTCGTGTCCTGGGACCCACGCTATCGTCAGGTCCGCTCTTTCTGCCAGCCTTTTCAGTGATTCCTTGCATTCCTTGACGATTGCTGATGTCGTCTCTTCTCTGCCTAGTGCCTTCAGCGCCGCTTGGCTGTCGCTGTAGATGACAATCTTTCCTGTAATATTAAGGTGTTCGGCCATCTCAGCGCTTGCGATTATTGCGTATATTTCCGCCTGAAAAACACTGGCGAATCTGCCTAACGGTATAGACTTGTTCACCTCCGTCCCGTCTGCACATTTAATATGCACACCGGATCCAGAGAGCTTTGTTGACTCCTTTCTGGAGCCGTCTGTGTAGCACGTAGTGCCTTCAGTTTCTACGCTCCAGTTTTCTCTTGTTCCTATGTGTATTCTGTATTTTTTGTCAAAGATCCTTTCCTTCCGGATTAGATCGTTGTTGGAAAAGACCATTGACAGCTTATCTTCGTAGTTTTTGCTTATACTGGCATGACCCTCGTCTGTGAAGTTCCCGGTCCATATGCCAGTGCTTTTTAGCTTGAACCATTGTTCGGTGGCTCTTCTCTTTATTTCTAAGTCCAGGGGATTTAGCCCCAGTAGGATCTCGAGCGCGGCTGTGGGCGATGTTCTCATCGCGCCCGTGGTTACTAGGGCCGCTAACCTTTGGACTTTGTCTAGTTCTGCTTTGTTTTTCCCTACTGCGGCTCTGTGCCACCATACGATGGCTCCGTGCAGGATCCTTGGCAGGATTATTGCCTTGTATATCCACAGTGCCATCGCTGGTTTCATGCCCCAGGTTCTGCCTATTATACTTTTACACTGCATCATAGCCATCTTGGCCTTTAAGCATGTGTTACTTATATGGGTGTTAAAGGTGAGCTTGCTGTCCAGTGTCACACCTAGATACTTGACTTCCTTGACTGTTTCCAGCTCTTGGTTGTCCAGTTTCACTGGTTCAGCATGTCCTCTCTTTCTCTTCTTTGTGAATAGAACTAGTTTGGTTGGAGATGGTGACATAGAAACATTTTTAATTTTTTCGACGAATATTGCTAAACAATACATAAAAACATCATCATGCCACAAATTGCAATATTTCGGGGACGGCACATTTAAGAGAGTGCCCAAGCCGTTCTATCAATTATATACTCTGCATGTTGATGTGGACAGTGACAGTAAAACAACAAATGTTGTACCAGTGATATTTGCATTATTGCCAAACAAAACGGAAAAAACTTACCGCAGACTATTCACCTTAATACGCGACCAAATGGGTGTCGTTATTCACAAATTCAAGTGTGATTATGAAATTGCGCAAATTAACGCTATGGAATCGGTTTTCGAAAATTGCGAGCTCATTGGGTGCTTCTACCACTATAATCGTGCGGTGTGGAAGATGGCAAAGTTTTTGAAGGTGAAATTGTCTAGAGAAGGGCGCAAAATTGTGGAAATGTGTTCCTATTTACCGCTGTTACCCCATTCGGAAATATATAATTGTTGGGTGACGATAATCAGCCAAGATCCAGTGACAAGAGAAGTACTACAGTTCAAGTCCTATATGGAGAAACAGTGGCTGAGGTTGGGGCCACAAAGACTAAGTTGCTGTATACGGAAAAACATCAACAGCCCAGTCGAAGGCTGGCATAGGCGCCTGAACATCCGTCTACCACACAAGCCTACATTGATTCGCTTCCTATATAAAATGAAAAAAGAGGCGAGGTATCAAGACACTCGCATCAGCAATTCATTATTTAGCGGGGCAAAGCGAAGACGATGCGATATAGTTTTCGACAAACAATATAAAATGCAACTAACGAATCTAAGCGAAGGACTTATTGAAGCAACAACATTTTTAAATAATGTAATCAAACTTAGGAAGCGAATGCTATGAGTTACGGGCACGTTGTTTTTTTAAAAATATAATGTAGAGCAGTATAATGTAAGCATAAATTAGTTGGGCTACTAAAACCGAGGAATAGGGCTTTTCGTTTTATTTGTTTTTTTTTTGTTAGATACCAATAAAAGTTTTTCATTCAATTAAATATTGCAAGGAAGGTTTTTGATAAACAGACGGATAGACGGACAGACAACATGGCGAAACTATAAAGTTTGCTTTTTGACAAAGGAACCCGTTTCAGGGTTAAACCTAATATGTGAACCTCCTTCTGTTCATAGAAATAAATATCGAAATAAATTCACGAAAATTGAATTTTAGGGTATTTTGGGACTAGAGGGTTTTGTGAATAAGCGATTATGACATTAGGTTATTTCGCCACTGTTAGGTGTAGCTATTTTAGGGTATTTTGGGAATAGAGTATTTTGAGACTCATTCGTAATGGGACGCAGTCCACATGAATTTGGGTTGTATCGAGAGTAGTGTCCTTCGAAAAAAGAGGTTTTTGAGAGAAGGTGATTTCGAAATTAGGGTCTATTAATGATTAGAGTATTTTGGGTTTAGTATCAAATCTGCCGGAACGATTTCTCTATCACTTATTAGTGCTATATTTAGCACGATGTGCCGGTCGGAGCCGCTCGGCCACCGAGCTTTTCATGGGGTTGACAAAAGTTATGGTTATAAGAAATAATCTATAAAATAACTTGCGCAGTCGGTAGGATGTCTCTGCTATTCAGCCTGTGAAGATAACAAAGGTTTGAACAACGACTCAAGTAAGTCTGCACAGTTTCACAATCTACAATCATCCAGTGCTGGAAATTTCGAAAGAGAAGGAACTTTCAGAAACAGATATCTCGGAAAAATCAGTTCGTGTTCGATGAGGAATCGGGAGGATCCATACTCTCATAAGTGTCTTCCTTCCTTATCAAACCAGGATTTACCAAGTAAGACTCTTGTGAAATCGACTTTTTATGTGCTTTGTCATTGTTGTTAAATTGTTTTTTTTATGTTTTGTATATAACTGTGTTAATGCGAATATATAAGCATAGCGAGCGAACTTAAGGAAAAGCGCTTGCAATTTTAAGGTCTCATAAGCGAGACATTATTATAAAGATCCTATAGTAATCTAGATAAAGTGAGGCTTAATATTCAATCTTGGCTATCAATGTTGCGAAAATCACTGTATTATCACTGTATTGCTAGCGGATACTTATTTCATATTAGGGCTTAATCAACCCATATGTTAAAATAATCAGCTTATATAAAAGGCGATTAATGAATAATTCACACCACGCTCAACAAGGAAGCGGAGGAAGTAATAATAATATTAATAATGGGGATAGCAATAATACCCAAAACACTTATTCATTTTTAAATTACGGAAAGAAATATATGCTACGTACTATTCTAAGTTTAATTAACCAAATTATCGAAAAAGTAGCAGAAGGTCTGCTCTCTTATTGTGCGAGATTTTTAATGCGCGCAGAAATAAATAAATAAATAATAAATTCCATATGAGAATTAGACGGATTCAGCCACCAAAATTAGGAAATATATTTAATAGAAAAGGAATCCGAAGTTTTTCGAGTTTCTTTAAACTGGAATAAATTTTTCTACTTCGAAATAATTTCATTAATTAATTGTCAAACATCTGATAAGTGTATTTCCAATCAAATTCCAAAATTTTAATTAAAAAGGTATATTTATCTTATTAATAGTGAGACTAACACTTTCGTTTGCAAAGTAGATACTTGGAAAATATAATGAGTCATTCTGGTAAAGACGTAGTAGGACTAACCGGTATGGCGAATATAGGACAAACAAACAATGTTATTGAAAATGAATTCATTCACGCCTCATTTGCGGAGAAGCCTCACATAACTACTATTCCGTCTGAAATTTTAAATATTATTCCTTTGTTTGATGGAGACAGCATCACCTGAATTTATTAATAAAGAAATGTGAGTATGTAATAACTAACTTTAGTTATTCGGCAAGTTTTGAACAAGAAGCGTATACCTTACACGTTATTACATCACGTTTAACAGGCAATACAGCTTCCTTGATTAGTGAAAATGATAGTTTAATAAATAATTGGGAACAATTAAAAAAATTACTAAATCAACATTTTGGAGATCAAAGGTCTGAGGAAAGCCTATTATTGGAATTAGGGTAAAACTCTATAATACGCCCCAGTTGACAAAACGCCCCACTAGCTTGTCACTCACACTAACACAGTTTCGCAGCGCACAAGTGTTCGTACGCGTAGGCGCCAGTCGACCAACAACATGGCTGCCGCTCACACGTAATGATTGTTGTTATTTTCAAAAATATTGCAAAACAAAGCTTTTTAGCGCAGAAACAATTTATGGTAAATTTCATATGAATTATTATAACTTTAGTACATTGTTTTTTGTGTCAAACTTGTCCGCACGATGAAAAAATATATAAAATAACCTTTATGTTTTGAGTGTATCGAACGTTATAAACTTTAGATTTATTGATTGAATCGCGGTGGGGCGTTTTAAATATTGTATTTTACAATATGCCCCGGAGCTTGGTATGTAAAACGCCCCATTATTTGAATTACGTAAATCTATACGTCCATATAGGCCTTTGTCCAGCAGTCTTTTGGCTGAGATGATGATGATGATGATACGTCCATACTATTGACTAATATTTTAAATGCGAAAGTAACTCTTTCTGTCTGTCTGTTCACGACAAAACCGCTGGACCGATTGTGATGAAATTTAATATGGGTATAGTTGAAAGCTATAGTAGCAGTGTGGGCAGGCCTCCAACAAGGTGGACCGACGATCTGGTGAAGGTCGCGGGAAGCCGCTGGATGCGAGCAGCTCAAAACCGGTCGTTGTGGAGATCATTGGGGGAGGCCTTTGTCCAGCAGTGGACGTCTTTTGGCTGAAATGATGATGATGATGATGATAGTTGAAAGCTTGGGGAAGGACATAGGGTAATTTTTATTGCGATAAAAGTTTCCCGCGGGATCGCTTATTTACGCGGACGTAGTTGCGGGCACCAACTAGTGTTTCATAATAGTGTATTTATGTTTCAGACAATGTCTCGAAAGTATGAACGAAAAACACTGCAAGCGTCATGGTCGGCAGAAGACTTGGCTGAAGCTATGCAACAGGTACGAAGAAAGACTATGGGTGTCAATGAAGCCTCGAGAAATTTCGGGAATACCATCCAGAACAATCAGAAAACACCTTTTAACGGGAAAATCCAAAGTCCCTCTGTACCAGTTCATTTTTTTTAAATAGTAAAAGTTGATTATTTATTTTATAGGTCAATATTTACGAATCTGTTAAGTTTAAACGTTGTCATCATTACCGCACTAATACGTCTGTGGTTGATTGTTGTTTCTTTAAATAAATATTTTAATATTATCATATAAATATGATTTAAATAGTGGGGCATTTTAAAACATAGGCGAGGCATATTATGCAATGGTCACATGACAAAACGCCCAACTAAAGATTTATAAAAAAGTAATGTTTACCAAGTTTTCTTACAATTAAGATGTTTGTAATAAATGCCATAATGTTCTCAAAGAACTAAATTATGGTCCTAAATAAAGATTTGATTACAATTTTGAATACTTTTATTTTAGTAAGTCTTTAAAAAAAAGTGGGGCGTATTACCTACAGAGTTTTACACTAGAGTCAATCACTATGAAACCGGATGGAACTTACCTAGAATTATATAATCGCATTCAATTAAAACGTAGTAATCTATTTGCTCGAATCATGGGAAAAATGAAACGTGACAGCTAAATAGAAATTTACAATCATATTGCACTCAATGTATTTTTAACTTACCGAAAGGGTTAATGAGAATCGTTCGTCTCAAAAATCCACAAAATTTAGAAGACGCATTGCAAATAGTGATGGAGGAGATTAATTTTAACGAACAATACAAAATGAGAAACTATTATGTAGAAAAAAAATTATGTTCAAAAAAGACCAGTACAAAAAAATACAACCTATAAATCTACCTCAAAATAGACAATACGGAAATAATGGGCAATCAAACAGATTTAATTATCCGGCACGTCCAAATTTTGTACAGAATTATAGAGAAAGAACTTTTAGCAATAATATGGGCAGTAAAATATTTCAGACCCTACCTGTATGGAAACAAATTTCAAGTTTACACGGATCACAGACCTCTTGCCTCGCTTTATTCTTTAAAAGAACCCAATAGTAAACTAACAAGGTGGAGATTAAGATTACAAGAATATGACTTTAAAATTATATATAAAAAGGGTTCACAAAACACAAACTCAGATGCTTTATCCCGAATACAAATAAATACTTTAGTGGATAAAATACCTGATAGTATAGAAAATAATTCTGACAGAACTCTAAGTGCATCTGAAGCAGAATATGATCCAGAAACAGATGACGAAACTACTTCTAGTATTCCAAAAATAATATCAGCTATAGACATTAAACCCAAACAAATTTTTGTATATAAATGGTTTAACAGGTTCGCTGCCGACTACGCACCGGTGCGGGGGGGGGCCTCCCTCGCGGGGAGCCGACTACGCACCGGTGCGGGTTTGCGCCTTGTAATGTTCATAGACTTATTCCAGCGCCGGCACGCGGCGAGAGCGTTTGTATTTGGCTCGGCACTGCGCTCGAATTCTCAAGCTTTTTTAACGTGTTTTTGGTTTTTTGCTGCGAAGTACCGTTTCTTTTTTGTGTGCGTTAAAAATAGACGTAACAATGGACTCTGGTGAAGGCCCTTCTCGGGCAAAAAGGCTCCGGAAACAAGTATTTAGAGAATTAAATGATAGTGATTTGGAGGAAGCACTGTATGCAGATGATTCTGAGGATGACTACCACCCTGATGAGGAGGAGTCACCATCAGAGAGTGAAGTTGAGGTGGACCTTTATAATGTTGAATTGCGACCTCCCGCACGTCGTATATCGTCTGATATGGCTCAGGATCAAGAGATGCAGCCAGACTTACCATCCACATCAGGCTCGACTTCTGCATGGACTACCAGTGGCGAGTTGCAAAAATTTACTTACACAAAATGCAACGAATTTTATGGTGAAGTCACAGGGGTGAGTCCCATTGATTATTTTAATTTCTTTTTTACTAAAGATTTGTTATCATTGATTTGTACTGAGACAAATGCACAGGCACAGAGATTAATTAGTAAACATAATACGCCAGGATCTGAGGAACAACCACGTGGACAAAGAAAAGATTTTTCGAGGATCATTGGGTGGAAACCGATCACTGTCTCAGAGTTGAGAATTTTTCTTGGATTGTTGTTCCACATGGGAACTATTCCTCTCAGTCGTCTACAAGATTACTGGAAAACGGATAGGTTGTTTTCCATTCCAGTCTTTGGGCAACAGATGAGCAGAAACAGATTCCTCCTCATAATGAGATGTATGCATTTCACCTCAGAGGAAGAAAGTGAGGACCCAATGTTCAAAGTGAGAAGTATAATTGATTACTTCAACAACAAGATGAATGAATGCTATTACCCTGCGGCACAATTGTCCTTAGATGAAAGTATGATACTGTGGAGAGGGCGACTGAGTTTTCGGCAGTTTATAAAAAACAAACGCCACAAGTATGGCATAAAATTGTATATGCTCACTGAACCAGATGGCTTGGTATTAAACTTTCGAGTATATGCAGGTGCAAAAGATGTGCAAGTAACTGGTAAAGGCCATGCTGAAAAAGTAGTCATGCAGCTACTTCAGGGAAAACTGAACAATGGTCATGAGTTGTATATGGACAACTTTTATAACAGCTTTGGTTTGGCGAAGACTCTATTGGATAATAACACCTATTGCACGGGCACTTTGCGGAAAGATTTAAAAGACAATCCTCAGGAAGTAATGAAGAAAAAATTGAAGAAAGGGGAAAAGTATGCAATGTTTCGGGATGGAGTGCATGTTGGCGCGTGGAAAGATAAACGTATTGTGACGTATATCACTACGCAATATGAAGACAGAATGGTTCCTGTCTCAAATAAACGTGGCCAAATGACTCAAAAACCAGAAGCCATATCAAAATACAATGATTATATGTCAGGAGTGGACAGGCAAGACCAACTTCTATCCTACTATCCTTGCGAAAGGAAAACTTTACGTTGGTATATGAAGGTAGCCATCCACACGTTTCAATTGTTGTTCATCAACTCTATGAAGTTGTACAACAAATATTCAGGACAACCTAAATTGTCTCTGTATGATTACCGCTTGAGTGTCATAAATGCTCTGCTCCCAGACACTACTGTTCCAGTAAACCCCAGACATTCAAGCATCCAAAGAAATATACATCAAATAAAGAAAAACACAGTAATAACTGCAAATGGGCGGATCAAGCGTAAACTTTGCCGTCAATGCTCCAAGAATAAAAAACGCACTGACTCTCCTTGGTATTGTGAGACTTGTCCTAACAAGCCTGGACTTTGTGTGGAGTGCTTTGACACTTACCACTCAGAATTGAATTTGTAACTCAGATTTTTTGTCCTATAAACTACTAATTGTTGATTAAATTGATACCAAAGTGTAATGCCATTAGTAAGCAAGGTTAAATTAGAAATAAATGTTTGTAGTAAGCAATAAAAATCTTATTTAATTAAATTTATGAGTATGTTATTCCTAATAAGTCAAAAATAACCTCAGCCACTGATAACGCACCGGTGCGTTCTCGGCACTGGGAGTGAAAAATTCATGCCCAGTGCCTAGCACGCACCGGTGCGTAATTTTCCTACCCCCCATTTTTATAACATTACATGTAAGACTATATAATTAAAGTAAGAATTTATCTTAATTAATCACTTTAAAAGTACATAAGACAAAAAAAAAATTTAGGCCTCCAGGTGAAATTCTAAAATTTTAGATGGCAGCGAACCTGTTAAAAACGAACTTAAAGTTAAAAATATTTGCGCGACAAAAAATTAGTTGTGATGCAGGATCAGAGTTTAACAACAAATTATTACGTGAAACGTTAGCATTGCATAAAATAGATTTACACATAGGAACTCCAAATAACCCAAACTCTATGGGAATTGTTGGAAGATTCCATAGTACATTAATTGAAATTTATAGATTAGTTAAATACGATGAAAAATATACAGATGCTGCAACAGTCATGACATATGCAATTATGGCTTATAATAAAGCCATACACTCTGTAACAGGTTTAACGCCACATGAAGTAGTTTTTGGTCATACAATGTCAAAAAGCATATTCGATATAGACTTTGAAAGAAATTTCATGCAAAAACTTATGTCTGATCACGCAAAGCGAACAAAAATTCTTTAAAAACATTTATCTAAAAAAATGTTAGAACATAAAGAAAATATTAGACACAAAAGAAAAGAAAATGAGCCTAGTACTAGTTTTAACGTTGGAGATACTATTTGTACTAAATTAGTAAATCAAAGGAAAGGAAAAGACAAGCCGCGTTACGAAGAAGCCGTTGTTAGTGGTGAGACTTCACATAATATAATACCAGTTAATATTAAAGAGCGCGAGACTAAAGTCCCAGTTAAAAATTTTAAACAACCAACCATATATGACTTAGTTAATAAAGGATATAATTGGTGGACAAATCAGTAATAAATACACTTATCAGCATGTTAATAAATTGCAATGTATAATTAAAAATAAAGTTGTAATCTAGAAATTAAGAATAAATTGTAAAAATCTAATAAAATAAATTGTATTAAATATAATTAATGTTAAGTTTGGTTATGGCTAGTAATAATATGTAACTAGTATTAAGCATATAATTTTCATTATTGTTAAGAAAATTGGTTTGGAATTATTACGGGTATAATAAGAATAACATTAGATCTTGTAATGAAGTTACAGACTCAACTTGCAGTTGAACAGCAACTTGCTTCCACCGTCATCACGGCCTTGTTTTTAGTACCTTAATACGCAATGATACGTGTACCTAGTACGCATTAATATTAATATTTTCGCTGAACTACCATTAAAATGACATAAAATTTTATAACTTGTCGGAAAGGAGATTATAAAGGTTATTTTGTATTGTAACACAATTAAAAAACGTGTCATAGGCATAGCACACCTGGTTATTTACGCAAATCGTAAAATATTTTATAGTTCTGTTTTCCAGAAATCTTCCACGCATGATTAATACACGTTTTCCGATTATCTTGGGTATATAAGCTTATCATGTAGATCTACAAGCTCATTCCCATCGGCGTAGCCTCCGTTGAATAGTGTTGTTGTACTATTCTCTGTAACTTGTGTAAAAGTTAAATTATAAAGAGTGACCAAAAACTCTAGTTGTTTTACTACAAATCATTGATAACTCCAAAATATCTGCAAACACCGAAGACAGTTCCAACACTTGCCCGAACCGCTACGACGGCGAAGCTCTTACTAGGTACTTATCTACATAACATAACATGTATTTTCTATTATTTCAGATAAATATCCGCCGCAGTCTGCATTACGAAAGAATAAAATTCAAACTTTGCAAGCTGCTCTACGCGCTCGACAAAATACCTTTTTTACTGCTAAAAATAAATCAAATGCTCACACAGAAGCATCCTTGAAAGTAAGTTACATTCTGGCGTCTCACAAAAAACCCTACTCTGACGGAGTTATAATAAAAGAAGCTATGTTGGGCATGGCAGAATCTTTGTTTCATGATTTTAAAAACAAAAACGAGTGAATTTCGGCAATAAAACAAGTGCCGTTATCGAGGAACACGGTAACACGACGAGTTGATGAAATAGCAAATGACGTCTTTGACCAGATGAAAAATGACTTGGCAAAATGCGAGTTTTTTTCATGGCAAATGGACGAGTCGACGGATATTACTACTCACCACAGCTTTTGATGTTCATCGGAATGGCCTTTTCTGACTTTTCTGATAAAGAAGCATTGCTCGCCAATTTGACATTGGTAACTTATACACGAGGACAAGACATTTATGACGCAATTAAAAAGATGATTACTGAACAAAACATACTAATGCAGAAACTAGTAGCCATGACTACCGACGGAGCACCTGCAATGATAGGCAGAAATGTTGGATTTATTGGTCTGTGTGAAAATTATCCTAAATTTAATTCCTATCACTGTGTCATGCACCAGGAAAATTTGATTGCCGAAAAACTTAACCTTGGCCATGTTATGAGCGCAGTAGTACGAATTGTAAATTTTATTCGTGGACGAGCGTTGAACCATCGTCTTTTCAAAGATTTGCTTGATGAATTGGACAGTGAACATGGTGATTTGATCTACTTCGCTGAAGTAAGGTGGCTCAGTCGTGGTAAAGTGCTGACAAGATTTGTTGGTTTGATGACAGAAATCAAAATATTTTTGCAATCTAAAGATAGCTATGAAGAAAAACTCGATGCTAAAGTATGGCTGGCCGAGTTGGCATTTCTAACTGATGTAACTACAAAACTATATAAACTCAACGAAACACTACAAGGAAAAGAAAAACACCATATGTGTTATATATGAGTATATATGAGACATGAGCGCAATTTCAACTTTCGTAAAAAAATCGATCTATGGAAGAGGCAGTTAGAAGAGAATTTTTTTTAACATTTTCCTTCGTTTACTCTCCTTTTGGACGCTGAATATCTTGCAGAGTATGACCCAGCTAAACATGTGGAACTGTTTCACCAGTTAAAATCGGAATTCGAAAGGCGTTTTGACAACATTTTCTGTATGGAATCTGTTTATTTTTGTCAAAAATCCATTTATCGATAGCGATGTTTCACAACTAGCTTCGTTGATGGAAACCCATTGCTTCGTTAATAAAGCGGAAGCTGAATTGGAAATTATTACACTTCGCAGTGATATAATCCTTAAAAGCACAGAAAATAAAAGCGGCGAAGTTTTCAAACTCATGGACCCTGTTAAATACAAAAACGTACGTAACTGTGCTCTCATCGTTAAAGCATTTTTTGGGTCAACATATCTATGTGAACGTGCTTTTTCTCAACTAAAAGTAATCAAAACCAGATACAGAAGTATGTTAACTAACGAACACGTCAAAAATTGTATGATTTTGGGTTGCACAGAAGATTACCAACCAGACTTTAAGAAGCTTTCTGAAAATGTGAACAGCCAAGGGTCGCATTAGCTTTTTGCTGTTCCGGTCTATTCTGTTTGAAGTGTAGTAAGTGTGTCATATTAACATAATAAATAAAAAGTGGTGTAATTGTACAATGTAGTTTCCTTTATATCACTTACGTTTTTTTATTAACTCGGCGGTGCCCGCGTGGCGTATCGGGATTTTCAAAATAGCCCTTGGAACAATACCAGTTGGGCACCAATGGTCTAGTCGGTAATAGGTGTCCGTTTAATTTAAAGTTAAGGCGAGAGTGTACTGGCCGATTTGAGGAAATAGCGTTTTGGTTTTCTATCGAAAGTTGTGGTTCCGCACCAGTAACACTACGTAATGATTTACGTAGTGTCACTGGTTTGAATTTCTTCGCAAATAAAAACGCATTATCCCACAAATCTGCCTGAGACCACCTCAATTTATGTTAAGAAGTTTGTTATTGTGGCCCTAAACCGCCAAAATGAAATAAACGAATAAAAATGGATTAAATAGCCCTCTTTATTTTAATGTAGGTTCGCACGTGGTTCACACCAACGCCTTCCACTCTTTTCATATCTTTAGCATAACATGTAAATGGGCATTACCAGAAGTAGTCAAGCCAAGAACCCGGCATTTTTTAAAACATCCGTTTCAGAAAGTAGTCATTTCCAGAAATGGTGGTTTTACAAAGTGGGTAATGCAAAAAATGGGTCTTATTAAAAGTAGACATTTCATGTAGCAGACATTTTGTGTCGTAGACTTTTCGCGTTACGGGCATTATGAGCAATGGCCATTATAAGAAGTGGTCATTTTTATTCATGACCCTAAACCGCCGAAATGGTTGATTTGATTGATACTCATGAAAATAGGGTATTGTGTCTAAAAGCAAAATAATAAAATTTTACGCGTTATAATATTTTATTCTCAATTAAACTGAAAATAAACCTTCTCATTTTGGCCAAATAAATAATTATCCTTCTGATTGTGATGAAGTTTTGTTTTATTTCTAATTATTTTTCCTACCATTTTAATATATAACTGCAGTTTAAGGTAGTTACTCTAAAAATTGGTGTATGTCTACGAAAAACAAAATTGGCACTATGCGGAACATTTTTTTAATTAAATAACTACTGTTTTATTTGCATGTATTCTGTCAAATCTTGTAATTTTCTTTTTATATATCAGTATTTAGTTAACTTATTGATCATAGATCCATATCAAAAACTTTAAAACTGTCATATTGAACACTGATTGTTTTAGTATAACGCCATTCTTGTTTTCAAGGTGCGAAATGTTGACCTACTTGACATATTGTCTTTGAATACTTTTAAGCGTAGATTTACATCTATGCTTGCAATGGTACCTAGAAGAACAATAAAGGGCGGCTTTGTCTATGATTTGTTAGTTTAACATATATGTACTTACTTATTTATTTTTTATTTATTGATAAGGTTGTGGCAGAAGCAGCAGAGGTCTGTGATGAGTCACAGTCATTTTTGCTTCCATTTAAATTTTCGAAACATATACTGTAGATTATTTATTTACATATATTTTTACGCAAATATTGTTGCGAACAAATTACAATTTGAAAAAAGACAAAGTGTTGAAAAAATTCCACGAGCGGAATTCGAACCCGCATGACATGCCGGGTCAGGTGCACTGCCAACTATGCTATCGTGGCTCAATTCAACTCGCCGAAATTAATCAACACTATCTACTTTTATTTTATAAGCCAAAGGAGCCCTATTCAATGTTGACAACTACGTCATCAACATCCGATCTTAATATTTTTACAAATATTAATAGAATTTCGCTCGTGGATTTTTTTCAACACTTGTCTTTTTTCAAATATACTGTAGATTTAAGAATTTTGTATTTTTGGAGTCAATATATATTTTTTTATTTTCACACCCAAGTCTAAAGGACTCGCACTAGGCACTTTCATGAACATTGCAGATCATACAGGCGGCAGAATAAAGGCCTTGCACTCGCACTCGTTTGTAATTTGCAGTTTGAAGTTTGCAGTTGAAGCACAACACCGTCTTCCCACTGGGCACTCTCATGAATGTTAGCAGCTGTAAGAGGCTAAAGGTCAAAGCGCCGGCCGCTTATCGCCAATATCATTGCTTGCCGCGTTTGCCGGGCGGTTTTTGCAGCTGAAATGCGGGCGGGTCGGCGGCGGGCGGAGCGGCGAACGGCGCAGCCATCTGCGCAGCCGGCGGCTGCCAGCCCGGCCCTAAGCAACAACGAGTATATATTAAGATATTATACAATATGTAAATAAAACCCTGTCCGATCGTATTTATTCAACATAAGGTTTTTTTTTAACTTATTATTTTAAAAGAATTACGTAAGTAAATAGAACCGAATCTGGTATCTGGTACCGGTACCTTATAACCAGTGATCGGAGTAGGAAAAGCAATTTTTTGTTCTTGCGATGTATTAATATGGACATTCCCGAAATATTGTCGATAAATAATTTGAATACTGTAGAAAGAGACAAAAACTGGTGCTTTCTTATAGAGCGGCGGAGCCCACTATTGTATTCTTTTGTTTCCAAAAGCCGTGTTGCGCGGCAAAATCGAGCGGCAACATCGCGCGTTTGCGCAATGGAAATTGGCAACGCGTTGCTAATGTAAGTTTGACAACGTCTCGTGGCTAGAGATGAAAATGACCAAAGTGACTGAATGTGACTGACTGTCAATTACGGTCAAATTGGTCAAAAAGGGTCATATATGGTCAATATAATCTTGTTTTTTAATATTTATTTTGAATAAAAATGTAAAAAAATCGTCTCCTTTGTCGGTTGACAAAATGGCAAAGACGCAGCGCACGCATCGCGCCGCGTCACGCGCAGTAATACTTGTCACGACTTGCACCACCGCAATATGAGTAAACAAAGAGTAAATTGAATTTTCTTTACCTAATAAATACTTAAATATACTACTTTTTTGGAAACGTGACATAAACATCATAGAAACGTACTCCTTTATGAACACAGAATAACAATTTTATTTTTTTTAAATAAATTGAAATCGTGTCGCGATGTTGGCGGAATTGGCAGTAATGTAAATAGTTGTGACTAGTTATATTTAGTCACTTTAACAGTTAGAATTAATAATATGTTTAAGTCAATTTTATTGAATTTGACAATAAATGACCGGTTAAATACGGTTTTTGACAATCGTGACTGGTCAGATTCAGTCATTTTAGATCTCTACTCGTGGCGCCCACTGCCAATATGTAAGACAAGCCTTCTTTTATCATGTTTATAAAAAAAAAATTCATTTAGAATCTCGCGGAATGTCCATATTAACATCAACGTTTACGGTCAATGAACCAAAGTATAACACCTTTATGGATCGTAGAGGGTTTTTTATACATATTTTATAGATAGATAGATAAATTCTTTATTGCTTACACATTGATGGAAACTAAAAGAAAACAACAGTTACACATAAACTGAAAGCTAGTAAGGGCAAAGGCGGTCTTATCGCTACAAGCGATGTCTCCCAGACAACCTTTGGTTAAAGAATCCAAGAAAGAGATGAGATAAGTTTGCGCACTTCTCCCATCTCTTTCTTGGATTCTTACGTTAAATTTATTAATTACTTAATTTATTTATAACAATAACACACCATCAATAATAATAGCACACAAAAATAATTAAAAAGCCTATAACTGTCGTACTGCTAGGCAAAGGCCTATTGTATGCGATATTAAAGAGCTCGATAAAGAGTAGTTAACGCGCCTGGTCTACCATTGCTGACGTTAAGCAACTTTCGCAAACGCCGGTACCCGGATGGGTGACCAAATTTATCATCTCTCCTCCGTGCTTCTGAAGGCACGTCAAGCCGTTGGTCCCGGCTGCATTAACAACCACCGCACCGCACTGAGCCCGCGTGGTGGTTTATGGCCCATTAAATCTATCCATCAAAGAACATAAGACGCTGGAAGGCTCGCCAGCAGTGGGGGTCATAAAAATACGCTGGTGATAAGAAGCTACATAATTATATGGATGGATAGATCACCTAATCCCCTTTTAGGTTAAAACCTTTTTCTTAACATGCATACAAAATCAGTAGTTTACTAAGCTAGTTACTAAGTAGCTGAATAGTTATAATATAAATACCGCTGGCATCAGCCGCTGGAAAAGGTGACAGCGTGTTACCGAAATACGTAAACGGCGTTGGACCAGCCAACTGCTGAATGTTACCTAAAACAAAATCATATTTATATATTTATAAAAAGGACAGTCAACAAAATATACTAAAAAGTAAGCAGTTACATTTTTAGCTTAAAAGTAAATGCTGTCTTAATTATAGGTTTTTGTTATACAATATGTTGATTTGCATCTGCGCCATATTCATAGCAGCGGTCATATTGCTTATACTTATTACAAATAAACTATATAAAAAAATATGAAAAAAATTGTAGATTGTACAACAAGAGCAAAAAACGTGTGACTATCCCTCCCTCCCACCCTCGACGTGACTATCCATTCGCCACTTCATTCCACTCGCCGTACCGGCTCGGGTGGCTATATGCACGTCTCGGGTAAAATGGGTTTTATACACGAGTTTTACACTCTGCTTTTCAAGGCATTGCAAGGAAATAAAACAAGAATTAAGCATATATAAGAAAATTTAATTAATTTTTATAATTTAACAAGTTTCCTTAATTTTTTTTTAATTTTCAACTTTGTGACGTTCGACTATGATCTGAGCCGTAATGCCAAGTTATTATAAATATTTGCATTATATTTTTTTTACGTAACTGCACGCCCGTATTAATCGTAAATTTGTATTTAGATAGTAATACATATTATGTCGTAATTAAATTATGATATAACCTAAATCTCATAAAGTTGTATTGTGTATGTGGCTGTAAGGCCTAATGCCTTAGTCTTAAAAGGAGAAATTACTTTATGCACAAGAGCATAAAAACCCATTTTATGCAGCCTTCTCTCGACATAAATTACTTTACGAGCATGAGAAGTGAAAATTTTTGTTTTAAATCTGTACCTAAATAAGCAACAAAAGTAGGTACGCTTAAGCTCAAGCTTACGCTTACGCATGTAAGCGTAAGCTTAGGCCACTTTACGTAAGGACGTCGAAAGAAGATTAACGCATAGGATGATTAGGATTTGAGTTCCAGAATGATTGCCGCTGCTCTGCCACCTATCCTGGCCTCACGCTGGTCGCGATCGATGCAAGCTTCACACCAGTGGTCGTTTTCGCCGCACGCCAACAGATGGCGCTAGCAGTATATTTAAGTAAGTACGTAAATTGCCTATATACTATTACACAGCTGGGCAAAGGCCTCCATCATTGAAACCATTTTATCGCTATAATTGATGAGTATTGGCTTTATCATTACGCTTGCCAAATGCGGGTTGGTTATCACGAAACCAGGGCTATGCCTCGAAAATCCGAAACGCACATTGCTCGACGTGGGAATTAAACCCAGGACCTTTGTTTATCAGGCCGAGAGCGCATATCTACTCACCATGGCGTTAATGTTATTGTAGAAGATCATGATGATGATAATGAAATTTATACTAATATTATAAAGAGGAAACCTATGTATTTTTGTATGTATGTATGTTTGCAACGAATAAACTCAAAAACTACTGGACCGATTTAAAAAATTCTTTCACCATTGGAATGTTACATTAGCGCTGAGTAACATAGGCTATATTTAAAAAAAATGTACACCCGTGCGAAGCAGGGACGAGCCGCTAGTAATATATAAAGGAGTAGTGATTTGCCGGATATCCGTATCCGTGGATATCTGAGGGATAAAAAGATCTGTATACGTATCCGTCACTTTTTGGCAGATTTGAACGGACTATTTACTTTAGTAAATTACATTATGTATATAAAATTGTATAGACGTGAAATACTACTAACTTCAATTTAAAATATTTTTTATTCCTTGAAATCCCATATTTATCTATGCTGTTGCTGCCCGTGTCACACTTTAACTATAAACAATAACAAGCGCAGTGTAAGTCGGAACAAGTGTTCTAAACGTAAAGCAGCTGTCGTCACGCGCACCGATACTGACTAAAAAAGTTGAGATCCGTATCCGTATCCACGGATCCAGACACTAATAATCTGTATCTGTATCCGTATCCATGTCCGCAGATATACATTTTTAACGATCCGGCACATCTCTATTATACGCAGTCGGGTCATAAGTTCTGTCACAACCTTATTATTTTAAAATTTTAAATACTAGCCAGAAATGTTTTGATTGCTTTTGAATATGTAAGTTTTGCGTCTTGTAAAAATAAAAAACAATATTATTTTACTCCATTTTTAAACATGGAGTGGACGCAAAAAGAAGACAGAATCGCGGTTATTGCGTTGCATCGCTGCGGTTACGCGCCAACTGAGATTTTTAAACTTTTCAGAAATTTGATAATGACACTGAGGTTTGTTTATTGTACAATCAAACGATTCAGTGAAGATTCGAGCTTCGAAGATCGCAAGAGGAGCGGCCGGCCTCGTACGGTTACGACACCGGCGGTCATCAAGGCAGAGAGGGCGCGTATCCAACGAAATCCCGTTCGCAAGCAAAAATTGTTAGCTCTTCAGATGGGGTTAAGCAGAACCACAGTTAAAACAGTGTTAAACAAAGACCTGGAACTACGTGCTTATCGCAAGAAAACAGGACATTTTCTGAATGTGCGTCTGAAAAAAATAAGGCTAGAGAGATCTCGGGCTTCGTTAAGGCGGTACGCGGGAAAAAAGTACCACGAAATCCATTTTTTAGACGAAAAAAATTTTGACATTGAAGTAAGTTATAACAAACAAAATGATAAAGTGTATGCCCACAACTGTGAAAAAGCGAGCAGGCGTATCTCGAGAGTCCAGCGTGGGCATCACCTCGCATCATTCATGGTTTGGCTTGGAGTCTCATATTCAGGCCTAAGTGAGGTGTTTTTCTGTGAGAAAGGTTTAAAAACCAGTGCTATAGTGTACCAAAATACAGTGCTTTTAAACATTGTAAAACCTCTTTCTCACACAATGTTCGAAAACAGACACTGGGTTTTCCAACAAGATTCTGTGCCGGCTTCTAGGGCAGCAAGCACGCAAAATTGGCTGACTGCCCATGGAATCGACTTCATCAGGCACGAAGAATGGTCCTCCTCCAGCCCAGACTTAAATCCGTTAAATCACAAAATATGTCAACATTTGGAGGAGAAAGTCTGCGCTAAGCCTCACCAGAATTTGGAGTCTCTCAAAGCATCCCTGATTAAAGCAGCAGCTGATATAGACATGGACGTTGTGCGTGCTGCGACCGACGACTGGCCACGGAGGTTGAGAGCTTGTATTCAAAATCAGGGAGGGCATTTCGAATAATTTTAACAACATTTTAATCTACTTTTAATTACCTTTCTTTTAATATATAAAATTTAAACTAACATAAAAAGCCGTACAATTTATTTAATAAAGTATTTGTGACAGAACTTATGACCCGACCTAGTATTATTAAATTAAATATTGTATGATTTATATATAACGACATACTTTTTTATTTGTAAATGTCGTTACTTCTATTAAAACTGTGGAGTTTCTTGCGCCCATTCTTCTCCACAGCTAAAAAATAGACGTCCTGAATGGGTAGCAGGTAAAAAATGTATGGACGGTTCAAAAGCACTTTTCTGTAGTTCATTTGAATAAAAAAAATTTACTTTGACTTTGACTTTAGACTTTCTAGAAAGGGGTAACTCACCTAACGCCGCCCTCGGGTCCGCTAGTACTGCACTGCTAAAGCTGGTATCACTCAGATTACCAGTCTTAGTCTTCTTCCTAGAACTTTCAGCTTCCTTCAAGATCTGATCCAGACTTGTGCTGGCTATAAAAAGAACATGGGAAAACATCACGTACACTGTACAAACTTTTAACAATGTAATAATGGGAATTAGAAATAACAACGGTCTTACAACGGAGGGGTGCTTTGAATCAAAGACAAAAATTCTGACCCTGATATCAATTACGACTGTTATTTAGTCACTGAATATTTTTGAACGGTATGTAGGTAGTGTATGTACTACTGCAAATATTTTGACAAAACATCTAATTATATCAGAGAAATAAGGCCCTAGTATTTAAAAAAAAATCAGGCTAGTTTTTTTTTTACTTTTCCTATCACAAAAATTGTAATATTTTTAAGAGCGGCCTCTCTGTCGGCTCTTTTGAATGAAATTAGGTGCACGTGTAAGCGGTGAAGGCATTGCGGCCTCTCTGTTTCGGCTCCTTCGAATTGAAACTGCCGAAAGTGCTTTATTTTTCTTTTTAATCGAAATGTCTTTTGGCGTTTTTCTTGAAAACTAGCGTATAAAAATTTAAGATTTTTTCATAAAAATAGTTTATATATATTGTTGAATTTACCCTTAAAATATTTGCAGTTGATAAAATGTGACCTTATATAGTACTTTTATTCATACAAGTCTTATTGAATTTGGACTATGAGCAAAATGTAAGAATCTGGCTGCTAAGTTGTGTCCCTAAAAGCTAGACACTTTTAAAAGCTAATTTTGACTTCCACAGTAAAAGAAGTGACACGGAAAACTCTTTGAAATATTTGCAGTTGATTATGATAAATTACGTTCGAGAATTTTCGGTGTTAAAAATAAGTTACCTAAGATATCATAGCGTGAGCATTAGTCACCGATTCAAAAAACACCCCCTGTTTCGTATATAAACTGTCAAAAAGTCTATTAAGACCAGACATGGTCTTAAGGCGAAGGGTACGGCACACTAGCACCACCAATTGATAATTTGACAATTACTAACGGACCGGATCTTTTTTTAAACATTGCATACCGTCCAACAACAGGAAAGCATCCATAGTATTTATTTAATAATTGTGCATTATTTTTTGTTGCGTGGTTTATTCACAAAACGGGCTATCGCATTTATTCACAAACAATGGCCACTTTTGGTGTTAGCGAATGAATACAAAAACAAACCTAAAAGTAGTGCACAATTATTAAATAATAGACGTTTGCCTAGTGTCGGAAGGTCCGCAATGTTTGAAAAAAAAACCAGTTTAGCAGTTATCAAATTAAATCCATTAGCGGCGCTAGTGTGCCTTACCCTTCGCCTTAATAGATCCGACAACTGGCAAGGCTAGGTGGAGTGGAGCCATTTGCCGAGTTGGAACCGCCTGAGGTCTAGTGTTTAAAATCACCGGTGTCAGACCGGGGGGGGTACACGTTTGTGTACTCGGTTTGGTTGGTGGGCTACCATCATCTTATCTAAATATGTCGCCATAACATCAACGTTTGTAGCATTATTGTGTTCCGGCAGCTAGCGATAAGATAGCCAATGTCTTAGTAGGTGAGGATTCCGGGTAAAGTGTTCCACCTTCGGCCTTATCATCACTAACATCAGGAGAGATGAAGATAGAGTGCTTACTTGTAAGATAAAAAAAGATGATTATATAAAAAAAAACTGTACTTACGCGACGGAGCGTCGAACACGTTGGTGGGGTCTTTGAGGACGTATTTGCGTAAGTTGAGGTACTGCTCCTTCTGCGCTTCGACTTGCGTGTGTACCGCCTGTAGCCTCCCCGCGAGCGCTACGAGCGATTCGTGCATACGACGGATGCCCAACGTCAGCTCTATAAAGTTAACACAATTTTATAGACCATGGTGGGGTGTTTAACAACTCTATAATAATAATAAATAAAATATTTATATCAAAATTTGTATAACATAGAATTAGGATAGTAAGTGTACTCAACACCTGTACCAGATAGAGCCACTCTTCCATAGCACATAGTTACTATTAATTATACTTAACACTAATAAAACATTATAGAAAAAAAAATGTGTAAGCAAAATATTTTTTGCAATTTTCCTTTCCACAAAATTGGCGTAAAATTAATATATACCCATATTACAAAATAGGGCTTGCTTATTTTTGATGTTTGTAAAAAAATTAAAATCCATCCGATTTTAAATTTTATGTTACACAATGTCGAAGTTAGATAAAGAATGTATTATAAAATGTGAAATATGAAACTACCTACAATAATTTCAATTTAAACTAAGTAAAATAATTACAATTTATTTTCAAAATATTCTTTCATGTTTTAAGAAGAAGAAGCCCTAAGAATATTTTTGAGCTCTCTTTCAAATTTATTACCCTGGAGGTCTTTGATGTAGTTTGGCAAATGGTTATACACTTTAATGGCCATATAATACGATCCATTTTTAAATACCGTAAAATGTGCTGGGGGTAGGACCAGGTCGTTACCGCGACTCGAGACGTAGCGACTCGGCCTATCTCCGATCTTTTGAAAGTAGTAAGCATGTTTCCATACAAGCCGGAATAAGTCATGATGACAGAAATCATGAATGACCAACGATATTCCCCTCAAACCTCTTTCCTCGTACAAAATAAACAAAGAACAAGTTTCGAATAGATATTCCGTGTTTCGTTCCCGTCATGTAAACTTCACTACAAATTAAAGTAAAAGAGACAAAACACAGAATCAAAGCATATTCTCTGACTCAAGGAGCTTTTAGCCGCCTTTGTGGCCTAGTGGCTAAGGCCACCGGTCTCAGACCCAGAGGTCCTGGGTTTGATTTCCAGCGGGGGGTACATGTTTGTGTACTCGGTTTGGTTGGTGGAAGGGCTTGTTTGTCCGCCTGGGTAGCTAGTAGCTACCACAATCTTATCTAATATGTCGTCATAGCATCAATGTTTGTAGCATTGTTGTGTTCCCACATCTAGAGATAAGATAGCCAGTGCCTCAGTAAAAAAAAATTTTTTTTTTCAACATTTAAAAATTTCAAAGAGCACCAGACCCGGAACGTCGGAAGGGTGCAGGTTCAAATCCTGCTCGTGGAATTTTTTTTCAACATTAGTGTTTTTTTAATAATGATTCCGTCAAGAAGTCCCCTACCAACGGTCGCCTCACCTTGTTCCGTGAGTAGTTTGGGGGAGGACTGCATCTGCTTGTCGGCTACCTCCATCTGCCGTCGGAACGTGAACAGCTGTTGCTCCAACTCCGATATCAGCTCCTTCACGTAGCTCGGCGGCGCGTTGCTATCTAGCTCCAAGCCTATAACAAAGTAGATTTATCAATACAAATGCTAAAAGACTTCTTGGCGGGAAAGTGAAGAGTCATGTCTGCGGTTTTGTTTTATTTTCTAAAATTTGTGTTATGTCGAATATTAATATGAAATAATGGTGGATTATTAACCGTTAAGTATTCGTAAGTGTGCATGCGTGTTGGCAAATTAAACAAAACAGTGCAACGTCACTTTTCAAATTCTTTCAAGAAGTCCGCCCAAGGATTTTGTAAAGGCCCACATCTTTACTGAGATACTCGAAGGGTTTATATTATACAACGTTAGTCGGAAAGGGGGTACTAAGCCGCGGACAACTGAAAGTACTACTATCAACTATTATATTGCAAATATAAGCATTGCGAAAAACGTTCATATTTACTTCCATACAAAATAAATTTTCATCCCCAAGAGCCTGCCCACTTCGATCTGATTGGCGCACGTAGTTCTTTTGAGTGGTCAAAAGACCTACGCGAGCCAATCAGATTTTAGTACTTACGCAGGTCGCAGGCCGTACTGCGGCAGGCAGATCGAATATCGCAGATGCGACATTAGCATAGTTAGTAGGCTACCTATCTATCCGCCGCACAAGTTGATGAACATGGTAATGTTTTTTGATACTTACTCTTTTACCGCCTCGGTGGTCTAGTGGTTAGATCATGGTAAGCCCGGTCTGAGAATCCAGAGGTCCTGGTTTCGATTCCCAGCGGAGGTTACACTGTATTCGGTTTGGTTGCGGGCAGGGCTTATTATAAGTCCGCCTAGCTAGCTACAACCACCTTATTTAAGGCTGTCGTCATACAATCTTGTGGTAGGTAGGTAGAGAAAGACATAATGAAATTAACCATTAATAATAATAATGAAATTAACCCTAGTTATTATGCACCTCATCATTATCATCATCATTAGCTCATTTTTGTCCCCACTGCTGGGGCACGAGCTTTCCCTATGGATGGATAGGAGAACGGGCCATAAACCACCACGCGGGCCCAGTGCGGATTGGTGATTGTTAACGACTGCTAATGCAGCCGGGACCAACGCCTTTACGTGCCTTCCGAAGCACGGAGGAGCTCAAGATGTAAAATTTTTGGTCACCCATCCGATGACCGGCCTTTGCGAAAGTTGCTTAACCTCAGCACTCACAGACCGGGCGCGTTAACCACTGCGCCATCGAGCTCCTAAAATGCGCTGCGCCATCGAGCTCCTCAATTATGCACCTATACACCATCAAATGAGTCTCTCGGAGGACGGAGATTCGTAGGTAAAAAACTGTTCTCTGAATGTTTACAATTACTCTCTACAGTTGATAAGAACGGCCATTTTGTTAACCCCGGCAATGAACTCAATGTCTCTCTCTTAAAACAGCTGGTCAGCTGGCCAGGGCTACCACAGCGTAATTTCTTTTGAAATCTTAAAAAGCTGTTAATCTAAATTATCCATTTTAAGGAAAAGTTCTTAGACAAAAGTTATTCCACTATCATGTATACTTTACCCTCCTTTCGGCTTAGTACCCCGTTCCGACTAACGTTGTATTTAATTATTTATTTAATTTACTTGTGCAATGTGACATTGTGGAAATTGAAACTTTTGCCTGATGTAAAATTTGTTAACCTAGAATTTTTTTTTTTTTACATGTTGTGGTTGTCTTCTATAAGTATGTTTTGTAATGGAAGTGTCCTGCTATGATCGGGCATTTTCCAATATTTTTGACGCTGTAAGGGAGAAAAGATCTGGACACTTGCTGAGTGTCTTGCCGGTTCTT